>VWZV01005703.1:1969065-2260078 GCA_013397155.1 Irena cyanogastra | reverse complement strand
GGTTTTTTTTTTTTTTGTTTTTGTTTTTTTTTGTTTGGGTTTTTTTTTTGTTGTTTTTTTGTTTTTTTGGTTTTTTTTAATAGCATTTAGGCTTCCAGAGCTATACAGCAGGTTAGCCAGAAAATCAAGAGCAGATTCTAGGAACAGAAGTCACCTCATCTTCCTTAAACACATGTAACAGCTATTTCTGAACCTCCTTTTGTATTCATTGTAGAGAAACCGACCTTTTTAGGATTCAGTCCATGGGATGTATTTAAAATGTCTGTTTTAGAGTTAGAGAAATTCTGTCTTGGACTACAGTGAGTAGATTTTTACTGATTACTTCTGGAGACTGGGGGAACTCAGATAAAGAGCAGGCCTCTGCATTTAATCAGATGAATTCCACCCTAAATCTTTCGACTGAAGGAACTAAAACTTTTCTCTCTGAACCATGAAATCCTTCTGAATGGGAAGATAAAACAAATCTAAGTAACTGTTGTGCATTCCAGAATAAGTTCAAATAAACCTTTTCCTCTTCACTTAGTTAAGCCAAATATGCCTGCTTTGCAATTCTGGAGATACCTGACACAACTGAATGTATTCTACCACCCTGTCATCCCAGACAAGGCACAACATTTCAGAGTGGACCACCTCATGGCTGTGTAATTTACAGTCTCATGTTATCTGATTTGCATATAAAGTACCCCAATAAACCAGTGTCTAGTGAAGTAGGTCTAAAAATATCAGACATATGCATAGTTTCAGTTACTGACTTCTTATAAAAATCCCTTCAACCAGAAAAGAGTTCCAAGGATTCTAACTCGCAATTTGTATTCCTGTTATATTTAATAACTCTTTATATAATCCATCTAGGTCAGGTTAAATGAATGCCTTGTTGCCACTTAGATGATTATGGGTTGCAATTCATTTAACATGCCCAACGATTCATGTTTAATTTATTGACTTTAATGTGGTATGTGAGTGACCTGTGCATGTGTAGTGCTTTAAATGCATGCACACTGGCACACACAGCTCTCTGCAGTGTTTTGCTGAAGTAATAAGCTAATCAATGTGTTAGAGTTTGAGATATTGTGTGACTCTTTATGCCACTGTTTAATTTAATGCTACTTGCAGTAATGAGCCTGTCTGGGTTGACTGGCTGCCTCTCAGAGACTCCATGGCTTTTATTCCAGCGAGAATGCTTCAAGATGGGTCCAGTTCTATGATTTGTTACCTGGCCATCTGGCATGAGCCACTGACTTGTCTTTGGATCTCATTCTATTTTTGTGTTTGAAAACTAATTGATGAGCGCCCTTTGTTTACAGCTGGAGCTATGAATCTTCCTTCAATACCTGACAAGTCAGATGGCATTTACAACTAATACCTTTTACAGAAATGATCTTTCTGTATGGTGAGGGTACAGCTCTGTGATTTCCTGAGTGTTTTGTAGCAGTTTTTTTAACATGAGGAAAATGGAGAATGCTTCAGGAAAATTTGAGCTTTCTTGAAGTCCAGAAGTTTTGGCAGACCTGTATTTTTATGCTACCTACTAGCCTGTTCCGTGTTCTGTTCCTGCTAAAGGCAGCTGCTTTCAGTTCTCATCATGATACCAAATCCCTTCAAGATAGGAAAAATGAAATTATTGAGGAAAGGTGCTGTTGTCCTGATGAAATTCATGTTAGCAAGAATGTCTTCTACCTTAAACATGTTCCTTATATCTCTAAACTTCAGTACTCAAACTGCTGGTTGATATTTGTGATACCAAATGAGGAGAAATTCATACAGCAGTCTAATTACCCAGTTCCAGATTTTTTTCTTCCCTCTGTCTGAAGCATTAGAAAATTCTGCCTTTTGCATTTGCCCTCTCCTGTGATTTTTTTGTTCCATGCATTTTCCTGGGTTTTAAGTCATCCTCATAGCACCCTAACTATCAAAAAAACCCCACTGTAATGGATTTTTTTTAACTTCTTTTGAGGTGTCTCAGAAAAAAAGAGTCCAGAAAGTCCAGAAACGTCTTATTTGTCAGATTTTGTATGTACCAAATATCTGGATTCTAAATGATGAAATATAGTTCTGTTTTCTTGTGAAAAAGTTCCCAGGTAAACATCACTGTGCACTGTAGTGTCAACTGAGATGTGCTAGTTTTAATTTCCTGTTAAAAAGGAGACCCCAAATCCCCAAGGAGCAATGGTAGCTCCATATGCAGATTTGCACAGCTTAATTATACTACATTATAGTAGTACCTGTATCTGTAGAGGATCAAAAAATGTTAAAGTAGGTGCTGACTGATTGTCAGCACATCAGAAACTTTGAAATATAGGCCAGAGATATCCCCAGCAGAGAGATCCAAGATCATAGTTTCATTTTTTAAAAATATGCAAATTTAATGCAAATACCTTTATTGGCCCCATAAACATTTAGAGCTTATCCTAGAGCTATCCTATCCTAGAGCTAAGCTGTCAGCTTTGGAAGGGAAAAAATCGCTGACACAGCAAACTTCTGCACTGAGTGGTAGTTTATTTCCAGGATCCTTGGAACAGTTGTCTAGCAGAGGTAAAATGTCATAGTTCCATCACTGGAGCTGGGATTTATGTCAACTGCTATGCCAAGCCTTGACTCGTATTTATTTCTGTTGATATCTATTGTTTTAGAAACATTTCGAGTGCTATACACAATCAACTAAAATTAAACTGAAACAGTATAAGCCCTTAGCCAACCACTTACACATAATCCAAGTTTGAAATTATTCCCTGGTCTCTAGCTGTAATGAATTTCAGAGAAAAAGTGGGTTGCCTTGTAGAAAAAATGCACGAGATAAAAAAAAAAAATAAAAAAAAAGGGTGCTTTTAGGATAAACCAACAATATTAAGGGTCTTTTCCAACCTAAATGTTTCTATGATTCTGTGATTCTCTTTTCTTCTTGCAATACTGAGAAATATAAGAGTTTTGTAGTGAATGTCACAATGCATCCAGATGTACCCTGCATCCAGATGGCTCCCTGACAATCAGGCAAGGGCTACAGTCCAGCACCTTTCCAGTAACTAATGTACAGAATTGCTACCTGACCATCACTACTTGCTGTTTTGTAGATTTCCTGTAGTGTCTAGGACAAGTTCCTCAATTAATTGATATTCCATTTCACTTTTATAAAGTGAAGACAATAGTTGTAATGGTATTGGGAAATAAATACATTACGGATTTTGTATGCCTCAGCTCCTATGGTAATAGAAGCAATATAATTTCCATAGAGGATCGATTTTTGCTTTATTTTGCAAGATGATTTACAGCAAATCCATGACTGAACCTGATATTTAGAAATATCTTTGAAGCATATAGTACCAGTTTTTCTGCCAGCTCTCGTAAGGATCCTGGGTTAGTTACATTCTGCCTGCATTGCAGTTAATGGAGAGTTTATTGTCTTAAATGCATCTTCTCTGGCAAAAAGGCTTCCAGTCTGAGTTTCCTTGCAGCAGCCTGCTGATTTCAGAAATGATGTATTTCTATTGGTGGAAGACATGCTCCTCTAATTGCCTTTTTTGATATTGTCAAGATATATATTACGTGTAGTTGTTAAATTGCTCAGCAACTTTTGGTAATATATATCCTGTGAGATGTCACTTTCATTTCATGCTACACAGCTTTTCTTTCTTCCTTTAACTCCGTACAATATCTCAGTTCCCTGCTCGCCTCTGTGTGCTGAGGTTGTGTGATCAGAACAGTAGATGCAATCAAACTCACAATTAGACTGTGATTCACATTATGTAAAAGATTCATCATGCCAATTGATGTGAAATGACGTGCAGCCTCCAGGCAGTGATTGCACACAGCTTTAATCTCTCCACACGGTAAAACCTGCACCTATCACGGCTCAGCAAAGCTTATTTGTAATCATTTTTGGACTAATGCCTTTCCATGGTTTCATTATGAAGAGTATTACAATGAGGCCTTTTTCGCCTACTTCTTTTAAATGCCAGGGCGTGCTGATTACTCAGTTAGCATCCTGCTTGCAGTTGACCTTTTGGGTAGAAATGCTATGAGAATAGTGGGTTTTACCATTTATGGATTAGGTGTTTTACTGAAGACAAATGACAATTTTTTATTCTTTATCCTAACATTCCTCTTTTCCTTCTTTGCCCACTGAGTCAATCACCTTGTTTTTTTCTAGGAGCTCAATCCAGAAGAAGGCATTTTTCTAATTTTTAAAATAAACAAGGATCTTAAATGAGTCTTCTAAACATCAGTTTTCAGGAAAAGTTACTCCTAACCACAGTCTACACCTTTATGTAATTTATTGTAGATATGGAAAGCCAAACTCTTTGTATGGGTGTCTGAAAAGGATGCCAAGTGTCACGCCAGCTCTCTGACCCGAGCAGTGAGGGACCAGGGGTGTGTGTATGCCAAGAGAGAGGTGTGGAGGAAAGGTGTAACTCCTCCTGATGGCCATTGATTGGAAACTGCAGGGACTGCATGGGCAGGGGGTTTCCAGCCTTGCATTCTAAGCAGAAGTGGATTTGTCTCTAATGCCTGTGGATGACAAGGAATATATAGACACTAATATGCATGACTAAACTCTCTTTCAAAGAACTGAGTGTGACTGAGTGGCACTCATTTTTCATTTGTGAATAACTTATCTAGATGAAAAATCATTTGAGACATGCATATCAAAATAAAAACATTAGAAATATGTAAATTGTTATGTCTTTGCTCAATAATTGAAAACACTCATTTCCACAACTGCAAAAAATTAGTCTTTGGCTATTTTGGAATTCACTCTGTTTCCTGTTTCGTTCAGCAGGAAATGCAGATGATTAAGGATCAGGCAGAAGCTGTAGTCACTGACTTCTTATGGAATACTTTGAACCTATTTGTGTTCAGAGTTCTTTTAATTAACTGCTTTTCCTACAGGATGAAAGAGAACTGGAGCCAAAACTCACTGAAAAGAGGGGATCAAATAAAGCTTAAACTAAAAATACTGTATTCTGTAGCTGGAAATCCCATTTTGCTAGTCACACACATGCTGTACTACAAAAACTCTATTCCTCAAGCAGAATTATGACCCCATGAAAGATACTCTGGAGTCTTCCAGAAGTTTAATAAGGACTTTGCTGTTGTTAATGTTTCTAACACTGCTGAAAACTGTGTTCAGCTCTGGCAAAATAATGCAGATGAATTTTTCATGTGAGAAAGTTGTAGATTTTTTTTCCAGATTCAAATCACGTGTTTGTATAGATCAAATATATTGTACCAAATTATGACCTTGTCTGACGAAGATATGGATTCCATTATTCCACATTATTGTGATTTGATTCCAGTTTGTGCACTGCTAGTAAAGCCTCTCAAGTCTTGGCTGTCTAAACATATCTTAATATGCAGCCACTCTGAAATTCTCTGTTCATATAATGCGTGTGCTATAAGCTAAGTAGATCAGTGCAGAAAAGTCAAATTATCTCTTCCAATTTAAGGAAAATTGTTGACTCAGTTTTCAAAGCCCATGCCTGAAAGAGGTGATCTCTTTATTTTTACATTTTGTTTTATAGTCGCAGAACACCAGAATGGCTTGCGTTGGAAGAGATCTTAAAGACCATCTACTTCCAACCCCCCTGCCATGGGAGGAAGGGTCCTGACTAGATTGGGCTGCCCAGGGCTCCATCCAACCTGTTTTGAGCACTTCTAGGGATGGAAGTGTTCTTAACAAAGAAAAGAAATAGACTGGGTGTTTCCTGAATTTTGACCCCTACTGACAAAAGTGGGGAGGAGAGAGGAACTGTTGAGCATGGAGAAAATCAGCTCCTCTGTCCTGGAAAGAGTTTTCTGATCCAACTCAAATAACATGTGCTTAACTTCAACATTAGATATGAGTATTGATGTCTATAAAACTGATTTGATAGCAACCACTGATGTGTTTTATTTATTTGGATAAGGAGCACAAAGAAGATGAGCAGAAAGATAAAAGGAATGATTTTGGAGAGCTTCACTAGTGTCTGGAGAGTGATCCTCAAAAACAATCCGCCGTATTTCCCTGCTGCAGAATCCCTGCTTTGGCCTTGTTGACGCTGCGCAGTGCCACATAAAATCTCTCTATTATGTCTCATGCTGTGAGCCAAAAGTAGCATAGCTTCAAAAGATCACTGCTGTTCCCAGGCTTATATGTTTCCTTTTCCAATTCTGGTTCTTCAGTAAGGGAGGGAATAGGATAACTACTGACATAGACAGACTCAGGAGAGACCTCTCAATCTATGTAACATATGTGGATATTTCACTGGTAGCATTTAAATAGCCAAAACCTATCCCAAAAGCCATGTGCAAGGAAACATTCAGCTGCCCATTCGATTTTGATAAATGTAATTTTCCTTCTAAATAAGCTTTATGTTCATTATGACAGGAACATATGCTGATGGTAACAGTGTTGAGGGCCACGTGCCAAAGCCTCCTCTGTTGCTCCTCATGGGAATGCTGGAACTCTGGATACGTTCAGGTGTTTCCAGCGAAGACTGCAGATGTTGATTTTGCTCTTCTCACCAGGCAATAAGCACGTTCAATTATACCTATCACTAGCTAGAATCTTTATGCTCCTGTAATTTATTTCTTAAAACAAGCCTGCAGGTGGAAATTGAGTTTAGAGAGTAATTTCTCAGATGTGAACATGTAACATCAATGATTACCTTCCCATCTCTACCTACCCAAAACTTGCCCTTTCTCCTCTCTGTTGATTCATAGAGTTGCATCATCACTTTGCAAGGGTCTGTCTCTAGATACATACCACTACCAAGAGATGAACTTTCCTTAACATTCAGGGAGAATTCAGAGATACACATTCAGAAATTTAATCTTGCCTTCAGAAATGTTGTGATTCCCTATGGGCCTGTGTAGCAGAGTAATGTCTTCAGAGATGCGGCCATAGGATACTTCACCAAGCTCTGCCTCCAACCCTAGCAGGTCTAGTGCTGGTGAGGTCACTGCAGCACTCCAAGGGGCATCGTCTGGTGCCATGGCAACCCCTGGGGAGTCACTTGTAGTTGGCTCCAAACAGCACCTCAGAAACCAAGTGGTTCTTAGACAGTGAGACTTGTTGAACTTGGAGCATGATCTCCAGCAGCAGGAGTTCCAGGATTTATGCCATGGCCCTGTGTGCAGCAGCAGGCCCCACTCCTCACAGTTTAGCTGACAAGATACTTCTCTAAAGTGTTCTCACGCACTTGGGTCAGGCTGTCATGAAATGAGCTGTGTGAGAAAGAACTGTGAGAAATCTCACCTGGGATCTTCACCCATGCAGCATGTGCCCTTGGATCAGGAGCTGCATTTAAGCTCAGACTTAGTCCTTGCCTGGGTTATGCCTGTGCCTGACTGCTGATCCTGATCTAGCCTTGCTGACCTGCCTTGTCTTGGCTGTAGACATTCCTCATCCCTCAGGACTTGTCTGGAGATCACTGGACTTGTTGATGATGCTGATTATCATCAGAAGTGAGAGAATATTATCATTAGATCTGATTATCGTCAGACCCTTCTTTGGGTTTTGTGTATGTTTTATAATTTTAGATGATCTAGATCTTTTACTTTTACTTTTTCCCATGCAGAACTCTTCCTTGTTTTGCCTTGACCCATTTAAATGACTTGGAGGTTTAGGTGGACACAATAAAATACACAAAAAATGAACACATCAGTGGTTTACAAATTCCCTGTGCTCACACTAGCTCATTCCCCTGTCATCTCTTGTTGATAGTAGGCCTCTCCACCTTGAAAACTCTGAAATTTACCACAAAGGCATGAAGGAAATACCATGTAGCAGCTGCTGCCCACAATTCCCCTTTTTAGTTCTTCTTTTGAACAGGGCAAAACACTATTTTCATGTATCTAATTGTGTCAGAAGATGCTGATTCATCACAATACGCTTCTGATTAACAGTCTATTTTGCTAATTTTCTTCATTACCAGTTTTTAAAAGAGATATGTTTCTGATTTCAAATAACATTATGAATGGAAAAAGAGCCAAAAAAAGGTCTACAATATGACAGCAGGTAAAGCACAAATTAAAAAAAAACAGCAGTAGAAGACAAAAAAATGAAAGACATTAAGGAAAACGAATTTAAAAAATGAAGGAAAGTCTAATTGCAAGTCTAATTGCTTGCTTGAGGCAACTTTAGTAGCACTGCAAACCCATGACAGAGCCTTGTTAGTATAAAATAGCTTCACAGAAATGCATTTCCTAACAGCTGCACCCAGCTGAGATGCAATAATCTCTATATAAGTGCTATTTGGGAAAGTTCTATATTCTGCATCTTAAGGTTGAAATATTCAGATTTTTTTGCCAGTGTAAAAATATTTATCCAAAATTAGTTTACTCCTTCTAGCAGTGAGATGAAATTCTGTAAACAGAAAATAGCAGATTTTTTAAAAGAATATATTGATTCTATATGTGGAAAGAAAAAACAACTCAAACAAACAAATAAAAACTTGCTAAAAATCTTCAAGAAAGAAAAACCTAAGCTTACATAGGAAAATATTTTTTTACATTTGCCTTCGGCTGGAATGAGAAAAACTATTCTACAATCTTATTATGGTTTTAATAACATGTAATGTAGTGAGAGAAAATTAACTTTGTTTTATCAAAGAGTTAATATTATGCATTGCCCATACATCCTATTCTAAAATAAAGTAGGTCATACACATATTTCCCTCGTGCTAGTGCAACTCCTGAGTGTGATGAGTGAATGAAAGGTAAAGGGAGGTGTTTGGAGATTGATTTGTGTCCCTTTGGTTTGTGGGCAGGACGTCACAAATCTTTACACTATTCTGAGCAGTATCTGAGCAATTAAATATTCTACAGCATTTGAAAACAGCACATAACAATCTAATTGCTGGAGTTGAAGCTGGGTGTTCTGCAGAACAACAAGGGTTAGAAAACCCAAGCCAGCAAATGGAATCCAAATGTCTTTTTAATGAACAACACAAAGTCTCAAACATTGGTTGTGTATTTCTCTCACTTTCCTCATTTTCTTATTATCCTATACTGATCTATATTTCTTTTGCTCCTCCTCTACTTCAAATTTTGCCATCTTACAGCCTTTATAATTAATGCTATGGATTTCTAATGTTGGTTTTTGTTGTCATTATAATAACAAAGGACGCTGACCCCAAAGCTGGTTTTGCAGAAAAATCTACTTTATTACAAAATTTCTCTACTTTTATACTCTACTCTGATCCAACTGGACCGGATTGGTCAACTAATCAATACATTATGCCTGGTTGGCTGGTTAGCTTAACATCTTAGCACAAAGAGATAGAAAAAGGGAGAGAACAGCACCTGCAGGTTGTTTAGACTAGAAGTTATCATGTTTAGACTAGAAGTTCAGAGTCTCACAAGCAGAATCTGAGAAAGTTGGTTTTCTCAGTCTCTGACCAATTTGTGGGGACCACAAGTTTTAAATTGGATCATATGCTTTACCTGACCAAATTTTGAAACTAAATCCAGAGCAATGCTTGTTTGATGTACATATTCAGCCACTCACTTTAGGCTTACATTTGGATATAATTGTGTGGTTTTAACCAATGGCAATTCCTGTTGTATGCACACAAGGTGCCTGTCTGAGCTGTGCATAAATAACTAATCAACTGTGCAGAAAGCTCAGGGTACAGTGTAGACATCTTCTCTGAGTCCAGTCTGTGAAAGGAGTGAGAGGGATTTCCTTTCTTAAAAACAAATAATATTTTCCCTCAAAATACTATTATATGTCTCATTATGCGTACAGCTAGAGTTAACCCTTAAAGGATAGAGATATTTTAAAGCTTGCTTTAAGAGCTGTAGTAAAGGACCTAGAAAGAGTTTTGTTTGTGTCTTTCAGTTCAGCTGTCTGTGCTCACAAACCTGCTGCAAACTGTGTCTCTGTAAGGGCTGCAGGAGGAGGATTTCTGTGCCCTCAGGACTTCCCCCCTGGCATTACACATGGAGCCTTGGCCAAGGTGGGACTGAACAAAGGCATCTGACTGGAGCAGCGGGAGATGCTGCAGCTCAGACACATTTTTTTTCTCCTGACGACTCTGCAATTAGGGCAATGTCCTCCAGGACAGCTTTGGAACTGTCACAGGCAGTGCTTTCTTAAACTGTTGCAACAAGAGTCACTAGAGTTCATCTTCCATGGTATTAAATATTAATTATATACATATACACACAGAGATATTTACACAGAGTTAATTCATCCCTTGTGCAATGCTGTATGTTTAAAAGACCAAGAAGCAAAGTTGGTTTTCAGTTTCTGGTAAATCAACATCTTCGTCCTTAGACAGATATTTTGTGTGTTTTAATAGACTCAAACACCATTTATTACTGCACTTTAAAAAATAATTATTTATATATCCATTTACATCAAAGAATTGAGACTTTGGTGTCATCCCAATTATACACACACACACACACACACACACACACACACACACACTCACACTTATATATAAAACTTCTGTGAATAATTCAGGCAGAGAGATCAAAAAAATGTGTCCACCCATGGCTAAATACTGTGTATAACAATACTTGTTACTCTGTGTATGCCTGACAGGGATATGGATATTTTAAGAGAAAAAAATAATCCGAATTTTGATGATATATGTAGCATCTAGATAGACTATTACTATCACCTTTATTCTTTCTTCAAAGCAATTATTTTCAGAACAATTGAGTTCATTTATTAGGTTAGTAAAATATTTTCATACTACTATCCATACTGCATAATTTTAAAAGGAATAGTATGTCTTCAACATCCTGAAAAATAAGTAAATGTTTTATAAATAAAAGAAGGGAAATAGATTTTCTTCTTTTTCTGATTCAATAAGAATTGTACCAAATAATTAAAAATATTATAGTAGCAGATTTCTTATTTAATTCCTGTCTTCTACATAGCACAGACATTACTGAACTGCTTTCTACCACTTTTGTCTATTTGAAGAACTGAGATGGAACAATTTATATTTTTATTTTTTAAAATATCTTATCGTGATATGATACTACACAACCTCAAAACCACTTTTTAATTGAATACTTGATTTTCATTAATGAGCCATTCAATTTTTTCCATTATTTTATATTTTAATTTTAATAGTTTATATAGGTTTTTCTTTATTCTTCAAGTAAATGGGAGGCTGATAAAACTGCTGCAAGACTACTACTGGGTCTTGACAGTGCTATTCTGGTTCTGTTCCACCCTTCAAGTCCTCTGGCTCTGTCAGTCCTGGGTATCCCTTTCTGACCATTTCTGATTGCTTGCAAGGATCTTCTGCAGCAAATCAATATACAGATAAAGAACTGATATACATTTAGCTATTGTAGTGCCAATTTTTATTTCAGTTTTTAATGCTGTGTTATGATGTGTCCACAAGTAAAGGCTTTATAGGATTTCTCAGCCCTGAGGCTGCCCTGTACAGTGGTGTGTGGTATAGTTATTTTCCCTGAATAAGCTTCCCTAGAAAGCAGCTAGCTGGTACACAAAGATTTTTTTTTTACAGCAGTGTCACACAAAGAGGAGGTTCCTTTCCCAGTATGTCCTTCCTGACATTCCCATTTAACGAACTGTTTATTGACCCTGAATAAGTAAAACTGAAAATGTTTCTTGTGGGTTTTCCTCACTTGGAATGGTTGACTCTGTGTGATGCTGTGTTTTGCTATGTGGTTGTAACAATCCACATCTCTTCAAATGCTTAATTCCATGGCACAGACATTTCCTTGGAAAATACCATTCTGGTGGCTAAAATTCCATTGGAAAACTGTGATTCCATAGTATTGCTCCACAAAGGGTCAAGTATTAGAAGAGCAGAGGTGAGAAACTACCACTGAAACAGGATTAAATAGATTTTCCAAAGCCTCTTCATAAAACAGGCAAGCAAAGAAGGAGTCTAAAGGCAAAATCTGGGTAGTTTGAGAAATAAGGATTGAAGAAGGAAGGACAAGAAAATACAAAGGACTACAGTTTAATCTAATCTCTATAGAAGGGTGGTCACAGTCCTCTGTCAGTTTCAGGCCAAATAAAAGTAAAGGGGTTTTGGCCTGGCTAGTCGATTTTTTGGAAGTTCAGAGAACCAGTTACCATGACTGCTAGTGCTTTTAAATGTTTATTTTCCTTTAAGACATTTATTTTTTCCAGAACAGTTCATTTAATGAACTACTTGATGTTGAAATATCAGAATGTAGAAAGCTTTGCTTTACTCACAAGACTGGTTGGTTCAGAGGTCTCAGATTCTGATACCACTTTCCACTTGTTCATGATAGAAAGACGTGGTCAGGACAGCTAAGGAAAAGATTCTAAACTATGTGGTTGTTCAGAGTAAGTTCTTTTTCAAAATATTAATTTTATAATTTTTTCTTAGCCTGGTCAGTCTCTCATTTCTCTTCATTTCCCTTACCAACAGAGCTTTGTGACCTAGGAACATGGAATAAATTAAATTGTTGGTTAATTTTCAACCAAGACATTGAAGCTTATAGTAGCCGTGAAGAGAACCACCTATCAAGCCTACCTCATTGTTACTAAGGTCAGGATAATATAATCTCAAAGAAGAAGATAAAGAACTAGTAGAAGATAAAACTAGTAACCCTGATCCTAGTAATGTTGGACATCTCTTGAATAAAGCAACTTTTATTGTGTTTTCTGTCTGGCTGCACACTAAACAAGGTTGCACTAAATAGTTTAATACAAAGTAGGTACTCCTGGTGAAATTTCTCTGACAAATTTGATTATAATCCCACATTTTTCAAGTGGCAATTTAGCCCCAGGGTCTATGCAATAAAAGGTGTTGTAGTTTGCCCTTCTAGCAGAAAGTGACAGTGTTCTTAAAAGTTGTAATGGTTTAGCAGTTTACTGGTCTTATAGTTCTTGGTGGTGTGCCACCTTAGTGTATTTTTGGGTATGTATCCACTATGTGCTACCTAAAAATAAACATTTTTCACCCAATGGCTGAATAATCAGGAAACAAAATGTGAAGAGAGAAGATTTGCTTAGGCTTTCATTGCAATAAGGGAAAGCAGATAGCGGGATTGCAGCACTTTGACACTCTTCCCAAGAAGTCATTTCTGTCTAGTTCTTGGTTTTTACAAACTATTGTGATCTGATAAATTCCACAGAGAAGAGATTTTTTTTTCCTTTTGTTCCCCCCTCTTCACTAGACAGATACATCAACAAACAGTAGGAGGGCTGACTCATCTCTGATAATAGCACGCAGGATAATTTTGCCATGTGACTCACTTTCTTCTTTGACTCTAAAAGACTTTTGAAAAAAGAGTGGCATTAATTTAAATAGATTTCCCATAAACAGGATTTACTAAAAAAAAAAAAATCCTTGCTTTTATCTCATCTTTTAAAAGTACTGGAAAGAAAAAGCCTACTATGATGTTCTAGCATTTTATAATGTTATTGGAGAATGAAAATATTCTCTTAGTGAGTAAATGGAACATATTTGGGGAAATGTATTTGCAGGGAAGAATTTTTAACTCTGTGCACATCACTGCTTTCTTAGTCTGTCACAGAAAAATAATGTTTTTTGTTACACTTTTATAGCTAGACCCTCATCTAACCTTGGCCAGGGTCATGGCATAGAATGAATTGATAAGACATACTTCATTTGGGATTAAATAATGGGACTGACAGAGCCTAGAGGGGCTTGCAAACCTAACAGAGAGTTTATCAGCACTCTTAGGGAAGAAAAACAATATGACTTGGTTTAGTTTCTATGTAGTAGATTATAAACCTGTGAAAGTTTGATTCTTGTCTTCTACCACTGATTTTGAAGACCAACATTCTGAGAACTTTTTGTGGTCCAATTTTGTACATATTATTTCAATGAGATTTCACTGTTAGTCATAAATAATTTCCTCCCTCTTCCCTTTTTCACTGACTGTGACAGTGCCTTAGGTTATTTGCCAAGACTTCTTTTGGTTTCCATGTATGTTTTTGGTAACACAGAGATAATTGTGTGCTGCAGTTTAGCCTAAATTTTCAAATGTTTGATAAGAAAAAGAAGGGATCCATGTTGGAGGGTACCTTCACTTCCAAATTCTAGACAACTATGTTTTAAAAATATGTCTTTGTAAAAAGGTATTTTCATTGCATATTCTTGCTGTAGCAAATGGCATTCTATGTTTCATTATGTGACAGAGGTGACTTGTGCGAACAGCAAGTCTAAAAGTCTTGACTGAGAATTTTCTCAGATCTCAGGAGATAAAAAATTCACTTGTTAGTTGGATAGCTAAAGCTGATCCTTTCCTTCAGATAGAGAATTAATCATCTTTTGTCTTCTGAGCTGCAAAAGTTGAAGTGTTATGCGACTGCTTCTCCAAGACAGTTTTAATTGGCATTTATGGTAGGAATTTGAGGGTGTCAGTTATAGCAGCACACCAATACCAAGAGCCAGGGGAATACACTATAATGGTATATATCAATTTTGATTTTTACATGCTGCACACTAAATTAAGTTTTTAAGGGATGTATTATAGAATGTGGCACTTATTTTAGAAGCATCACACCTGTTAATCAATTTCATAAAACTCAGTGCTCTTCTGTAAATGCCTATGAACAGTTTTCTTTTAACAAGCAGTCTTAAAACTACTTGTGCCCTTATCAATTATTTAGATTGCAATTTCAATACATAGCAATGAAACTGTTCTCTAGCAATCTGTGAAATTAAGAGTGTCTTTTTACTGGTGGACTTTTCAGGAGACTGATGTAAATCCTGTTGAGCTCATTAGGAATACTTCCTTTATTTTTATTCAGGGTAGAACTGCAAAATGAAAGAATGTACTATTAAAGAAGGAATTATCTTTATAACTTGTTTGTCATAAACTGCAAAATTGATTTCAATGATTCTCATGATTTTATGATAAAAAATTCTAGCCTTGCCAAAGATATCTTTTGAGACCTTGAACAAATCATTCAAACTGCCTAATTTATTTCTCTGTCTGTAAAATGGAGAAAAAGTTTCTTTTGTCTCAAATTTATAACCTCTTGTTTATCAGTGCTTCACATTCTTTAAATCCATGATGTGTTTGCACAGGTCCTAGAGCAATGGACGTTTTGTTGGTAACTGTGGCTTTGACACACATTCGTAATTGAAATATATAAGAGAAGCAACAGGGCTATTCCATAGCCTGGATGGCATTTCAACAGAATAACTCCTCTTCTTACATACCTATCATCTAACTGAAAATGATGAGCCTCTCCATATGCTTATAGCTTTCAGTAGGTTAGCTCTGCTAAGGTCTTTGCAAGTCCTTCCACAGACAATATATCTCCTTCATTTAATTTTCCAGACATGTATATTCTATGGTGATGAACTCATAACCAAGATTAAGTGACTTGAGCTTGACTGAATAAAGTCACAGTTCTACCCTCTCTAGGAGCTCCAGAGCTCCCAGGATTTCTGTGTGCTCAATTTTCATTAATTCTAATATTGCAGTTCCTGTTAATGCAGTTTTGCTGACCACTTCCAAAAGAACTTGATCACTCATCTATTTCTTTATTTTCTGTCACAGTATTTTTCATGGAACTGTGCTTACCAACACAAAGTGAATCTTCAGTGCCCTTTTCTTTTTCTGCTGACCTACAAATGGATTAGGTGAGCATGTAGAATGTATACCATGATTGATTGTTCCTCTCATAGATCTTGCAGTGTAATTTTTACAACATAAACATGGAGGTGAATGTATGCTGATGGGTAATTCTCTGTTAGGGTGACTTTAGCAATGTGTTTTGTCTGTTCTCACAGCTTACTCCTTTGCTACAGCCTGACAACTGCCCTCTCCTCTACTCAGGCACAGGCTTCCCCTTCTTCCTTTGCACCTGGTTCTCGTCAGGTTCCTGGAGGAGCTAACTCTGTTCACTAAGCCAGCAGAAAACCAACACATGGAAACTTAAAAATAAAAATTTTGGGGTATCTGCTTACTGAGAAAGCAGGCAAATTATTGTACTAAAGAGTGATGAGCTATTAGACCGCCTCAATAATACAATGAACAACTTTAGAAAATCCTGACCTAGATTTTCTTCATTATTTTTCAGGTAAGAATAGGAGGGACACCCTGGGCCACAGTATGGAGTTATGCCTGCAACACTAAAAGTGTTGTTTTCAGTTTATTTGAAGTCTCACCCCAAAGGCTTACAATTGATGGTATAAAATTCATTCTTTCAATTTAAGTGATTGCCCCCTATCAAGCTGGAATATGTAAATGTAAGTAAAATACATGATTTTTTAATTTTCTCTCAGTATCTTGTGGGTAAAGAGATTTACATTTATCAATGTAATAACTTTAATAGTTATTTTTGGATCAGATATGAGCTCAAATAAAAGGAAATTATTTCCTTCACTCTAATAATGTTTAGCAATGTGTTTAAAGTTTCTGTTGCACATAAGAGTGTAGTGATATTTAATAATCTGTTTGTGATATTTCCCAAGAGAAAAAAAAAATCAGGCAACAGTTTGAATGCTTTATAGAAATAGGGTCTATCCACCACAGTCAAATAAAAGTAATGCACTGACTGTTCATCTAAAAAAAAAAAAAATCTTTGCTCAACACTGAAAAGGAGTTCAAAACTATTCATCCTTCTAATCTTGCTGTGTAAAATACCTCTGCAGTGACCTGCCAATTAGTAATGAAAGGTGAAGTGGTTTATGAGTCAGTGAGAAGAAAAAAAGAAATGAGGGTAAGTTTTCTCTGATATTTTAAAAGGAGTACTAATTGTTAAAGCTATTTCTCTGATGATTGCAGTTTGTATTTTGCTAAAAATCGCTTGACATTCTGCAATTTTGACCAGCGTTGCTGAGGCGTGTTAGTGATTCATCTGCACAAACAAATGGGATGAATACTGATAGGTAATGTACTTTAAACAGAATGTTAAAAATACCACATTTTTTCCAAATTCTTATGACACAGAAATAAAGATAGGTGTATTATAAAATGAAAAGAGTAAAATTCTATCTTTGGGAAGGTTTCTCCCTGATTAACTGCTAGAACTTATAATGTGTTTTGTTTGTTTTATTGAGGAAGCCAAACCTAAATAAGAGGTTATTCTATTGATTAAGATGTGTGTGTGTATAAAACTTCTAATCTTTTAAAGAACAACTTTATCTCTTTTATTTATAAAAAGTTACAAAAGATTGCCAAACATATCTTTTCTATCTTTATAGTTAGGCAAATAAATATTATAGAGGAGTTGTAATGTTTCCTATTTCCATCAGAGGGTACTATAAACATGCTTAAAACTTACTTTTTTGTCTTAAAGAAGTGGATGTTTCTTTCTGTCTGGAATTTACGGATGATTTCCAATGCTTATAAATTCTCTGTACCCTTACATATATTTGCCTTGCTGAAAACATGAGTGGTTTATGTAGTCTCATTAAAAACATTTGAAAACAAGTTTAACTAACATTCCATTTTCCTTGTAAACATTCACTGGATATTCCCTTTTAAAGTGGAGTCGTGTTCTAAAACTGTATATAAAATGTCAACGTGGAAGCAGGTAAAAACATTCCTTACATAACAAACATCTTACACATCCTGGCAGTCAAAATACACTTTCTTTCCTAGGGGGTACAGAAAGCAATCCTGTCAGCAGGGACAGAGCATGACAACCTGGAGTGGTGTGCTCAGAGTGTCCTGTGCAAACAGGTTTTACAGCAAAGCAGCAGTGCCTGGCAGCTCGTGAGGCTGACCCTCTCTGGGACACGAGCCACTAGCTGTGGCCACTAGCCACTGGCTACTGCCCCTGTGCCAGCACCACGCTCATCCATGGAGCAGGGGCTCTGATGGCTTCCCAGGGTTTTGGGGGTCAGTCACCTGGGTTGTTCATCTTTGTTCTTATTTTCACATTGTTTTCCCAGTTCTTGACTCCTTGAGGCCAGGTGCTTCTCCACGTGGACAGTGGCTGTTTGTACACCAAAGGCATTTATCAGTGTGCAACGAGGACATATTTAGTACTTCTTTCTTTGATGATAAACTTGGTTGTGTGTACACTCCATCATCCAAGCACAAAGAAGCACTGGTGTGACAAATAGCCACAAGTAAGAAGTCAGGGGAAGTGAGCAGCTCGTGAGCAGGGCAGGGGGAGAAGTGTGTTGGCAGGGTGTGTTCCAGCCCAGCCAGGAGCATTGAGCATCTCCTTTGGGACAGGGCCAAGCCAGCCTCAGCTGGGACATCATCCTGCAGGCAGGCTGAGCTTGGCAGGCTCAGTTTCCAGACAGGGCAGGGCTGTGGGGAGATGGAGACCAACAACAGGGACTGATCCCTGGGGGGCTGGAATGGGTCGTGGGCCATGACAGGATGGGGGAGGCCCGTGAGGAAGTGCATTTGAGATGGCCAATGCAGTTTACAAGCTCATCTCCAGCCCTCATGCTCTTCTCCTTGGGCAGCACTGTCTGCACTGGCTGGGTTCTGTTGGCAGCTTGCAGACAGGCAGGTGTTCAGACTAAATTAAATAAATTTTAAAGCCCAAGATTAGAACAAATAGCTACATGAGTATTCACATGGTAAGCATTCAGTTTGGTTTTTTAGAGCTGTCAGTAAGAAAATGTTTACTTATCAGAAGAACCTGGGTGTAGCAGTCCATCCATGTCTTTATAATTTGTGATAAAACAGGTACTATTTGTTGTTCCACAGGTCTTATTTGTTGTTTCATGATGAACAAAAAATGAGCATAAACTCTGGGTTTATGCGGCCTGGCAAGTAGAATAGAAACAGCCTTTTGACCATGCTTGGCTGAAATAAAATCTCCATCCAGATATGATTCTGCATCAAAAAAAGACCCAGGATTAAAAAAAATTGTCTGCACATCAAGCCTTCAGATTGCAACATAAATATTCTGATAACATTGTGCTCTCCTCGTAGAAGCATAGAATCATAAGTTCATAAAATAGTATACTGAGTTGGAAAGGATCCATCAGGATCATTAAGTCCAGCTCCTGGCCCTGTGCAGGACACTGCAGTGGGACCATTTATAGGGTAAGATGTTATTTGGCTTATGAAAAGTGAAATTGGCACATAGAAATCAAACTGTATTTTCATGATTCATGAAAAACAACAACCTTCTTGGATAGGTTATGGAAAATAAATTTTATCAGATAAGAAATATACCAGCAGAAAATAGTGCTTGAGTCTTATTCTTGTTTAGAATCATATATTCAGTTCTTGTTTGTGTTAAGTTCATATAAGCTACATGTAGTGTATGTACAACCACCTCAAAAAGCTTCTGATACCTGCTTTAAGTAAAGTCAAAGTATACATTACATCTCTAGAGGAGATAAAGCAAAAGTTTATTTTAGAACCCATTTTCCTGTATCTACAGCCACCATGTATTTGGGAGAGGGGCTCTGAAGTAAGCCAGTCCTATATCCCCTGCACGCCTCCCATTTCCTGAGTACTTGAGCACTGAAATAGAGGAGAGCCTGCTTCCACACACCAATTTTGCACCTCTTTTTCAAAAATTATCCCTCCCCCATTTTCTGAAATTCCACACACATATTTCTTCTAAGCCAGCTGTCTTCTTTCATTATTTTTTATCATTTGGGTTTTTTTAATTGTCATTATTTTTAATTTTCATTGACTATTCAAAGTTTTGTTTTGCCTAAGTTTCTTTGAAGTTGTAGTGTGGTTTACTTGTTGGCTGTGAAGCTTCTTTCTGACTTGTAACTCAAATCTCTCCAAAATATCCAGAGCTCATTTTGTTTCTAGTCAGACTTTAGGATTATTAAGAGAAACAGTCACATCTGGAGTGTGTCTTTGTTCACATAATGAGTATTTGCTATCATCTTTGGATAGATGGAATGAATGCCTGTTTCCCTCTAGGAAGGGAACCTTCATGACTGGCTTTCCCTTTGGTATCCTAATACGGAGGTGGATGTGTCTCATCCAATGAGCAACAAAAGTGTTTTTATCCAGTGCTACAAATCACACTAGAGTCATTTTGCAAAAATTGTGGCATTACAGGATGGGTGAGGTTGGCAGGGTCCTCAGGAGTTTGTCTAGTTCAGTGCCCCAGCTCAAAGCAAGGTCAGCTAGAGAGGATTGCTCAAGACCTTGTCTGGATAGGTTTTGAGTATCTCCAAGGTTGAAGACTCCAGAACCTCTCTAAGAATCCAGCTTCAGAGCTTGATCACTCTTGGAGTAAAAAAGTTTTTTTCTTGTGTCTAAATGTAATTTTCTGCCTTTCAGGAAATGTATCTGGAGGTAGAAGTCTTAAGGAGTAGCTGAACAAAACCAAACTGGTTTACTGCTGGAAAAATAGCACTACCCCTTTCTATTGCTACTTTATTCCTATATGCTTCTTTCATAATTTTGTGAAGAAACATTAGAACCAGTGTTTTAATTTATGTGCAGTATCAATTTGCATTAAAACAAGAAATGAGTCATTCAGTGGTAGCTGAAATTGTATAGACTGCTTACTGAGAAGAATTTTAAATTATCTGGGTTTTTGTGATAGTTTATTTATTAATTTCATAGGTTGGTTTTTTAGGATGATACACATGCTAGACTAAGAAATGCTCTAAGTTCAAACTGATCTCTACAGTACTTTAGCCCTTTTTAATACGTTTTCCCTCTCTGGACTTGACCATAATAATTCAAACAATGTGGGAAAGAAATTGCTGCTGACTTATTGACTGCTTTCATATATTTTATGAATTATGAAACTATTAAAATATTAATTTAAATCTCAAAAGCTAACATCTTTCTACAGCAAAATACGTTAAATCTTAAAATAGTGCCTATGGCTGTATCACAGGTTAAAAACCCTAAAAGGCAGGCAACATATCTAAAAAAAAATTCACTTTCAATATGTCATCTACATGTGTATCAAACTATATATATACAAATAAAATTATGTGTGTATATATGCAACTTTGTAAATGTACATTTATGAATGTTATGCATTTTTTTAAAATGTAGGTAGAACCATTTACTTTTTTTGAAGCCATTTTTGGAATGACTAAATGTAAGTTAAGTCAGAATTTTTTTCATTTGACAAAAAAAACAAAACAAAACAAGGTCTGACTATATTTGCTTAGTTTAGATTTTTAAACTGCAGAGAGAAAGAAAAAATGTGGTATAAATCTTGATATGTGAGCATTAGAGGCATTGACACTGAATGTCTTTTTAACCTTCATATCTGAATGTACTGAACTTAGTAGAGTACAGAATTCTCTGCGCTGTACATTCTGTATATGTAAATAACAAAACTCCCATTGTACTCAGTGGTACAGAATTAGTATCTTTTTTTTTTAACTGGGGCAGAGGCTTTTTCCTTACTATTATTGTATCATCATATAAATATAGCAGTGTTATTGAAAGCCTAAAGCTTCACGCCACTGCTTTGCTCATCTTCTTAAATTCAGTACCACATGGCAGATTTCTGTGGAGCCTTATCTCTCAAGCCAAAAAGAAAAGCATGATCACAATAGTCAGCTTGGCTTTTCTTCTCATCTCTGTATGCACTTCAGTGCAGGAGAAGTTCAGACACCACAGAGCTTCAAATGGTTTCTTTCAAAGGCATTAAGAAAGGGAAACAAATATTGAGCTCTTACAAAGACATTTTCAACCAGTGCATGTTTATTAGGCTTACTTTATTCTACCCAGCATATTCAAAGACATCTGATTAAACTGTTCCCAAAAAAAAAGAAAAAGCTTGCTTCAGTCTGTGCAGTACAGATAAATAATTTTGTGGGAGATTTCTATCATCTCTCAGACTCTATACTGGAGACTTGTTGAGACATTTCAAATAGAGTTTGCACATCACCAAATACAGTCCTGTTCAGAATGCTAAAATGTTGTATCTGGCTAATTGGAGATAGAAGAGATTGTTTCTAATCACTGCATGACATTCTTTGCAATTCTTATAGATATGCCGACATATTCCTTGCTTCACATGTATTTTCAGTGAAAGAACTAGGGAAAGTAACACGAAGTAGAGTAGGCCAATATAGCAGCAGAGATTGTGGTACAGCACAGCACATGACCTTCTTGTGACCTGTGTTTGAATATCCCATTTTAATCTTCACATTCTCTCATGTTTCAGCTGTGTGATAGCTTACTTTTATTTACAAGTTTTAGAAAGAGACTATTGAAAGGCAAAAAGAAATATTCAATAGCATTGTATTCATTAAAGTGGAGACAGAAAAGGACTCAGGTCCTTATCCATAAGTTTTCTTGAGATCAACACAACACTGTATCTCCTTTAGCTTCATGGGTTTTTTCTTTTTTTCTTTTTTTTTTTTTTAATAAATCAATTTCTTTCATACAAGAAAAGATGATTCTTATTGATTTAGGGAATTTAACTGGTGTTTTTTCCTCCATGGGGCAGTATGAAAACCACTAGGCCAAATCACTTTTTGTTTCTTCATCTGCTTACTTCCTTTTAAACTGCTGACTAGTGAACAGTATGATATTCCAACCAACAGTGCTGATACTGTCAATCTCTGCTCCTCCTTTTCCTCTATTCATCAAGTTGATATTTATTCAAGCTCATCTAAGAGATAGACAATGTAGCTTTAGTTTTATTAGCCAGCCAGTATTGCCACCTTAGTCACACATCATGCTCTTCTGCTTGGAGATCAAGATTTGGAGGAAGTTGCAAGAGGAGACTGCAGCACTGTAACAGAATGTTTCAGAGATTTTGGGCATGACTGTATTTTGGAGTGAGCTTTGAGCTATCTTGGGTGTAGGCCTTGGACTCAAGCCTGTGTAGAATTTGTTAGGCCTTGCGGCGCATCAAGAATTTCCTAATTAAGGTGTGTTTTAACTTTAGATAGAACAATTGCATTATTATTACCATAGCCACCTTAACAGTAGAAATGTTTGCATTCCTTTCACCTGGTATACCAATCAGAAGACACCTGTTACTGTAAACTATCTCAGTCTCTTTATAACCAGCCATCTCGTGATAATAAAGGGAGAACACGTGGTAATCATATTGGTTTGACTGTGTGTACAACCGCACAGCACTACATCTATGAGAATAAAAGAAAACTTACTGTAAACTCCTTTGAAATACAAAATTATTCTTTTGATAATACGTTTCCCATATTGAAACAACATATGTGATGGAATCTTTGCTACTGAGTTTGGGAAACATCCTCTTACTTTAATGACAGGGACACTTTGTGCATACACAAATATCAGTGCCCACCTGAATTTGCAACTAAGAGTTTTGTCCAGCAAAACTCACTTACTAATAAGTATATTGAAAAAAGTCAATTATTTAATTTCTCTTTTATATATTTTCCCATTTTAAACATTGTCCTTTCTTCCTGCTGTTTACACCAATGATTACTGACAAAGGTAATGGCTACTTACCTGTTTCATGATCATTAATCACATCATTTGGCAAGCTCTCCTTTGAGTGTCTCTGCAAGAATATCAATAACATTGCGCCTCTCACAAAGAACTTGTGACCAGCAGCACAGCCTGTGCAAAAGTGACTTCCTCATTTATGATATTTCCATTTTATTTTCTCGTCAATAGACCAAAACAGTTTCCAAAAATGTTACCACCCACTGCTGTCTGCACTGGAGGAGAGGAAAAGTGAATCCCAGTGAAGAGAAGATTATTTCCAAGATGATGTCTTCACTGAAAAATAATTACTTTAAAATGTAGTGAGCAGATCCCAAATCCACAGCCTTCTTCAGCTCTTTGCCAGTGAGAATTTCCTCTGGCTGCCACTCCTCCCCTCTGCCACCAGTCAGTACCTCGGGAGCAAGCCCAGCACCATTTGTGGGTGGTTCCAGCTCACCCAGGCAGTTGTTCTCAGGCTGTGTTACTCCTTGTATAAATGCAAATGCCTCTTTAGCTGGAGGTCCTCACATTTTTCTAACCCTTTCATTCTGTCTCTAGGAGACAGACAATAAAATTAATTAAAGTAGGTTTTACTGCACATTTGGGTAAGTGATGGGCCTTTGCAGCTCTGGATCAGCAGTCTCTGATTTCATATTTGCATGAGGCTAATAAAGAAAACAAGACAATTGATATAATACCCTTTGCAGAAAACATTTCTGTAACTGATGGCACAACCTTCATGGCCGCAGCGCTGCAATGCATTAACTTACCACTGCAATGAGACTTGCCTCTTTTGTGATGGTTTTGGGAGACTTAACACGAAACTGCTCTGTACACATCTACATAAGTAATGGCCGATAAAAAAAGGGGTGATTCCACTTGGAATTGTTTATTAGTCAGAATTCTTCTCTGGGCTTTTATTTGGGAAAAGGTGCAAGAATCTTCTTTCTATTTTTCTGCATTCATTAATAATTGATTTATGTTGTCTTTTATTTTCAAAAGTGAAAACTCTGGCAGCTCCAGAGTGCAAAGTGAACATTCCCTGGGGCAGAAAGGGTGGAATGTGCCACTGATCTTTTCTTGCAGAAGCAATCTGGCTGATTTTAAAGTGTCGTTTAGAAATGTGCTTTAGAGTACCCTAAAATCATTCATTTTGGAGGAACAGTATGGTAAAATATAATTATTAATTATTAATTAGCATGCTTAGGTAGTGTAACATTTGTACAGCATTTGGGGATCTTAACCACATTCAGTAAAGCTGTATCTTTTACAATAACTAGTGCTTTGCAAAAAGGATAAGGTATTTGTGGAGGCAAGGATTCTTTAAAGGAATAGTTAAAACTGTCTGGAAGGGAATAAGGTATTTGTGGAGGGAAGGATTCTTTAAATGAATAGTTAAAACTGTCTGGAAGAGAATTGTGTAATTTTAATTCTCTAAGAGAAATTAAAATTTTTTCATTAACAAGAGTGAGAATCTCTGTGACAGTCTATTACTACAGTTTTTTTTCCGATTATTAAGTTATGATAACACATGTGGCTTTATGGGAAGCAAGAATACAGTGATACAATGTCCCAACATTCAAGGTATGAAGTTCGAAGCTGCTGAGTGTCATAAATGATTGAAATAATCTATAAAAATAGCCTGCTCATGTTGGTAAAATTTTTCAATATTGTTGCTTATTTTCATGCAAAAATTTTAGCTTTTCATTACAAGAAGTCAAAGATGAAACTGATTTCCTTCTTCCTTTTAGTCAACTGGAATCTGAAGAGCCTTTCCTCACACTGCAGCTTTATCGCAGGAGGCTCATGCAGAAACAGTGGGGCCTTCAAAAATGAGGGTACCTTCTCTCTGACTCCATACTCCCTACTCACATCTCTTTCCGCAGATTCCATGTGATAAAGGTGCAGGCCTGCAGATGGGGGCACAGAAGGTCCATCTTGAGGCACTCCTTTGCATTTGCTTCACTCTCAGGCTTTCTACCTTCTCTAACAGTCACATCAATACAGACATAAATGGATCCATGCAAGGAGGGAAATGCTTTAGTTTTTTAACGGGCCTATTTCCTATTTCCTGGTGGGATAAGTGAATTCCCAGGCAAGCTATTTAAACATGAGAAATATGCCTTGGACTGTGCCTAAATGTGGTCCTTTACCCTTACTACTCTTGTAGACACACAGTCACTTATGAGGGAAAATATAGATGCCATCACAAACAGCTTATAAGTCTCCTATGCCAAATAAAGCTCCAACTTCTACAACACGATTTGTAATTTGGGTTGTAAAACTGTTCAGCTCTTTTTGCTGAATATTCAAGCAGCAGTTTGTGACAACCTTTTACATGAATGCCCAGAAAAAAACCTTGTGTGATATGCTCATTTACCCTCGTGTGAGACATTGTTGCCTCTCTCCAATCCAAGAGCCTTATCCTGGCTGTGGTTTGAAACACTTGCAGTGGTGCAGAGAGAGAAACTGCATTTCACATCCCCTGGATGCAGTGGCCAGTGAGAGGGGTCCAGCTGAACAGGGGACAGGCAGAGAGCATCACAGTGCGAGCTTGTGTAAAGATGGATTAGGCTGCAAACTGCAAAATCTTCTTATTAAACCAGTAGTCAAATCATTTTGGCATCTGGGGTTCTTTTTAGCTCCCAGCAAAGTCAGTTGGAGCTCTGCAGCAGAATCCAATGAGAAAAGGATAAGGCATTAAATAACATGCTGCACAGCTTTTGTGTGAGTTGAAAGGGATCCAGGCAGACCTTTGCCAGAGTGATTGTGGATGTGGTGCTTTTCCAGAAGAGTTTGGAGGGGCTCAAGCTTGGCCAAAGGAGTACAAATCAGTTCAAACCTAAAATTGTGCTAAATTTTCCAAAACCTAAATGACAGACAACAGAAAAGCATGAAAAACATTGAAGCTATAATCCAAGTTAACATCTGAACAGAGTACAAAAGAAAGATGCAGCTGGTTAAATGAACTTTTTTTCTAAAGAAACTTCAGTTGCAATTTTTTTCATATTGAATTTTAAAAATAGTCTCCACTTTACCCTCTAAGTGAACTGGAAAAGAACAAATGACAATAGCATAGCAATTTGGGGGCCAATTTTCCTTAAATACATGTTCTATTCGATATTGAACCCTTTTGATATTCAGAAGTTTCAGGACTCAGCTCTCTGAAAGAAGCTGCATAAATTGTGGAATTCTGACAATACCGTTTGGCCTAATAGCTACTTGATCATGATTCCTTGGTGGATCCCACTGTTCTGGCTGATTGGAAAGCTCTCATTGCATACAATAATGCTGAAATGCCAGCCAGACTGCCTTGCGTAGGGTTTCATGTGCTTTGTCATTAAGCCCTATTGTCAGGGTCTTTGTCATCTGGCTGTAAAATCAATCTTAACTGAGGGAACATGCACAAACCTGGAAGGACATCCACTTGGCTATTTTTGCATATTTTTCAAAATGCTTGTTCTCCTTTTCTGCTTTTTCTTTATTTTTTAGTCTTCTTCCTTTTAACAAGAAGAAAAATGAAAACCATTCTCCCCAAAATGTAATACTTAAAGTTCGGATGAGTTGGGAATTTTCAGGGAAGTTAATTTTTTTTCCCGACACTGCTTCTAGACTAACACTCACCAAATGGTGTTTTCATTCTTTCCCCCCAAAGAAATGTCTAAAGAACACTTAGAGGGCTTCTGTCATGTTCAGGACCATCGTCTGGCAGACCTTTCAGGATTAGTTTCTAGCTGATATGCCTTTGGCATTTCTTTGAAGTTGGTTGCAAACTACAGAAATCCACTTGTTCTGCAGTGACTCACTTTTCATAGTACCATATTGTAGCTGTTTTTCCATTGAAATAATTTGTCATTGTTGGTGTAGTAGCCTAAGAGAAAGGTGACTGCAGTAGATTCTTCTAGGAAAAATTGAAATTAAACAGACATTCAAGTTGGTTTTCCTGTAGTTGTTCTTGCATATTTAAAGGTTTTTTCTTTTATTTTGTAAGTATTGAGGATTTTATACACTGTTTATATCTGGCACACTATCTAATTCCATTTAGTATTGGGCCTTTTCTTTGGAGAGTAGAGGAAAACATTTTCTTATAAATTATTTTCTGTATAAGAGCAAATACAGGCAGAGCTCAATAAGCAAATCTAGATGAACCATACCTCTCTTTCTTCCTTTATGGGTTTCATGCTACTTTTCCTCTCTTGCTTTCTTTATCTACCTGACCCATCTTTGTAGTTGTGCTGCACTGGCTAATTTCAGATTATTAAAACTCAGTATTAAAGAAGTTTCTATCTTTTCACATTAATTTTGTGATTGAATTATATATTAAGATTCCATTTAGAAATAATATAAATATATTTTAATAACAATATTGGAACCCAAAAATTCAGCAGTTTGATTAAAACAATATTTATTCTGACTCTAGAAATAACCTTGTGATTCTTCATTATCTGTCATAAAGGGATGAATTAGTTATCAACTCATTATTTTACAATGTATTGATCAAGTTAGTTTTAAGTTCTGCTAAAACAATAAACTTGCTTTGTTTGCAAATGAAAGGGTTTTTAATTTATGTCAACATTACCAAGTACAATGTTACACAGACAAGGGGTCAGAGAGCCTCTGCTGTTATATTTAAAGTCTATTTGTGTGGACAGGACAGGTTCTTTTTTCTAGAGACCAAGATACATCTCTGCCTTGGGCCAGTGTCCTGTTTTCAGCTGTCATAGAGTTAATGGATGGAGCAGTGCTGTGTTTTGGATTCAGTACGAGGATAACGTTGATAACATATTGATGGTTTAGTTGTTGCTAAGAAGGGCTTACTTTAAATCAAGAAATTTCAGTTTCCCATGCTCTGCCAGTGAGGAGGTGCACAAAAATCCTGGAGGAAGTACATCCAGAACAGCTGAATTTTCAGTTTCCATAGGAAAGGAATATTCCATACCTCAAAACACCAAGCTCAGTATATGAATTGGGGGGAGTTGGCTGAGAGCCATCAAGCACTGCTCAGGACAGGCTGGGCATCAGTCAGCAGGTGGGGAGAAATTGTGTTGTTCAGTGCTTGTATTTTTTAATTGGGGTTTATTTTTTTAATTGCATTTATTATTATTATAATCATCACTATTAGTATTATTATATCTTAGTATAATTACTATTATTTTATTCTATTTTATTTCAATTGTCAAGCAGTTCTTATCTCAGTCCATGAGGGTTTTTTTTATTTCCTTGTCTGATTCTCCTCCCCAACCCACAGAGGAGCATGTGAGCTCTGTACTACTTAGTTGCTGGCTGGAATTAGAATTAAACCAGGCAGGCACATGGAAAGACTTAAATGTCAGGTACTTCTGGATGCAAAGACTCAGGACCCAGAATGGGTGACGAGAGTGTGAGCTCCTGCTCCCTGACACAGCCTCTCCTTCCTCAAAAGTAGAGGAGTGCCTTGACTCTGTTGTGGTGTGAGTGCAGCAGCACAGGAAAAGTAAACGTAGCACCCTTCAGTGGCAGCTGGCAGTCACTTCACCTTCGTTTGCATTTCTTACCTGCCGCTCAGCTTCTCCTTCCCTTGCTTTCGTGCAGCTCTGCATGGCAGCAGCAAACTTCTCCCGGCTGCCCCTGCCACCGCACCGACTCTGCGGCTCCGCACTGCCGGGGGAGCTGGGCCTGCGGCCACCGGGGATGTCTGCGGGCCCTGCCTTGTACAGCGAGGGGAGCTGGGCCTGCACCCACCGGGGATGTCTGCGGGCCCTGCCTTGTACAGCGAGGGGAGCTGGGCCTGCACCCACCGGGGATGTCTGCGGGCCCTGCCTTGTACAGCGAGGGGAGATGGTTCTGCACCCACCGGGGATGTCTGCGGGCCCTGCCCCGCACAGTCAGGGGAGCTGGTTCTGCACCCACCGGGGATGTCTGCGGGCCCTGCCCCGCACAGCCAGGGGAGCTGGGCCTGCCCCCACCGGGGATGTCTGCGGGCCCTGCCCCACACAGCCAGGGGAGCTGGGCCCGCACCCACCGGGGATGTCTGTGGGCCCTGCCTTGTACAGCGAGGGGAGATGGGCCTGCGACCTGCCGGGGATGTCTGCGGGCCCTGCCCCGCACAGCCAGGGGAGCTGGTTCTGCACCCACCGGGGATGTCTGCGGGCCCTGCCCTGCCCCGCACAGCCAGGGGAGCTGGGCCTGCACCCACCGGGGATGTCTGCGGGCCCACGAGGCAGCGTGGTCAGCCCAGCACCTCCACAGGTCACCGCCTGGACACCTGGCACGGCGCGGGCTGGTGACATTCCTGGGAGAAGGCAGAGCGGTGTGTGCGGTGCCTGCTGGCAATCTGCCTGGCTTCAGGCAAACGTATTGATTGTTAGATGCATTAATATTAGGAAGCAGGCTGTCTCCATTCTTTTTCAAAGGGCCGATACTCAGCTATGAAATCATTTAGCTGAATTAACTAAGATTATTTGACAAGGAGGACAGTTATATTAATATAAACAAGCATGTCTGTTGAATTGCCTTCCTCTTTCAAGCAACCCTGTTTGTTATGATCAAATGGAATTATCCTAAAACTTTTTTTATTGCTAACTGTTCTTCCCACAGAGGAAAAAGATCAGATGAAGTAGTGAAAATGTCTTAAATTAGCTCAGTATTAGCAAGACAGAAGCTTTCTCAGATTGTTTCGGCTAGTGGTTTCTTTTTTCCTTCCAGGTACTCTATAGCCTTTTCGTTTTTCTAAAGCTATCTGTCTCTCCTTCACACTTTCCTCAGTTAACATTTGTCTTTTCAAACTAGCACCTCCTTTCAGGATATGCTTTACAATAAATTTCTTTCTTATCCTTCTCCTTCCCCTTTTCCAATTGTTTCCCATACTGTTTAGCTTATTTTTGAAAATAAATAAATAAATAAGTAAAATAATCTTCTCATGTCACAGAAATACATAATAGAAGGGAGTCAAAGATATGTGTTATATTATCAGACTCATAAAATAGCACTTGATAAAGTGTCACATAAAAGACTTACCAGAAAGTAAGGATTTATGAATTACGTGGAAAAGGAAGGGATATAAAAATATAGTAGAGAAGAGAGACTGGGGAGATATGATTTGTCATTGTGACTGACAGTCCAAAAATCGTTCTCCTGATGCTGGTAGTGAGCAGTGATATCCTCTGAGGCTCTCTTTTAAGCCTGGTTGTCTGCTATATTCAGTGCAGTTTATTGATGGAAACGTGAGGTGGAGCAGCCTTATAACAGACCTTGGGAATATTCCAAAGTGAGAGAGGAGTCTGCTGAATGATAAAATCTTATTCCATGTAACACTGTTGAAACAACCCAGCCATCAAGTTATTGACTTCAAGTTCATCTTCTTCAGTAGCTCATTCATGAGTTCTTACACCACTACTTTGTGGCAACAGTATCTAGAGTTCAAGGTAGTTAATTACTGAAGTGCAGCTAATGAAGCCTAGTCAAAGAATTTCCAGGGGCCACTTGTAAATCAAGGTAAAAGCAATGACCAACAATGAGAGCCTAAACCTGTAGCAGCATGGGGGTTTAGGGTTTAAACGTACCGCAGGTTAAAGAGAACTGAAAGTACATAAACATTCTAGTGTTTGGGGAAAAAAAATCAATTAATTTATTCTTTTTTTTTTTTGTAAAGTATTTCTCATTTACATCCTTATGTCTTTATTTCTACAAAAATTAAATTTTTATCTTTTTGGGAATGAACTAGACAGTATTCTGCCTTTTGCTCTACTTCAGGCTTCCATGGATTCTATATTGCAATATGTCAGTGTTATATACTAGCTAATTAATTAGATTTGAACTGGAAATAACACATATTAAAATGCATTATAATATAAAAATTCGGTGAATTGTGAACACAAAAATTTGAAGAAATAATGGCATTAAACTAGGAAAGGAAAATTTGTTTTCTGTAAGGTCAAGGAAGACCTTCAGTCTATTCCAGACTAAAGGTTTAAAAACTTGTGATGAAACCAAAATTGTGTTTTACAGTGGCGAAGGAAGAGGCCTTGGATGCATCTGTAATACACAGAAATGATATTTTCATTTAAAAATCTTCGTGCTTTCCAGTAAAATTCATGTACAATCTCATATAAAAATCCCAAGGGAGTAAAAAGTGCTTTTTCTAAACATGGACCATGCACGTGTTAAAGTCAGTCTCAACCTGATGTCCATGGCCTTGGATGTTAATATAATTGAGAGACAAGTTCTCTGCAGTTTAGATAGTACCTCTCAACAAGTGCCAGTCCACCATCACTGGAGAGTTAAACACTTCTGCAAAAGTTCCCAAATTCTCATGCAGTCTATAATTATTTAAAAATCTTTCTTAATGAAACATGTGTCATGGTTTAGGCATTCCCCAATTTAGTGTTCCCACTGAAACACTCCAAACCAGGGGCTCACTCTCCCTTCCCCTCTGCCATGCTGGAGAGGAGAACTGGAGGCAGGAAAGGCACAGGTTGAGATAAGAACAATTTACTGGGAACAGCAAGGAGATAAGAAAGGAACAGTAATATTGATAAGAGCAATATTGATAACAGAGAGTAGAAGAGAGGCAAACGATTCACACCCACCACGTGGGACACAACGTTACCCCTGACTGCTCCCTTCCCACTGCCTGCCTGGAAAGGACCCCTTACCCCATCCCTGCTTATGGCATGAGGTGGTGTGGAATAACCTCTGGGTCCTGGATACTGCAGAAATTGACCCTGTCCTGGCCAGAACCAAGACACCTTGAAAAAAAACCCCTAAAGAATGTGAAGAAAATAAATAATAACCCACTTCTTGTCCAGATTTGTCTATTTAATTCCCTCTCACTTTATGAAAAAGAACGTTCTGTGATGTTCTACTCTGAGGTTAAAGCAGCATCAGTTTCAAATGAATAGTGATTCTGTACAATATGGATATCTGTCCTTGAAATAGTTGTCAAACATTCCCAGGAGGACAAATGCTTTACTAAGCTTTGGGGCTAAGTGGTTCATAGAGAGGTCCACAAGTCCCCATTCAGCTCTGTTCTTGTCCTCTACATATATTTTCAGGGAAAAATCTCTTACATGAATACAAGGGGTTGTTGAATAATGTACGTCTCTAAGAAATTTTAATTTTCTGCAAGCTGTTCTTTGATATTCTCCTCAAGTTTCCAGGGAAAATATCCCCCACAGGGAAGTCCAGATTCATGCAGGCTCACAAGGATCTCCTAGGAGTCACTAGATAAAATGCAGGAATGCTACACTTGCATAAAAGATGAGAGTACCCACTTTTTGCTTCTCATTAATAAAGGAAGGAGATTGATTTTTAAATTATTTTTTATTATTTTCTAATTATTTTTATTATTATTTTTACAATGTAAATTCTCTATGGCTTTTAAGAGTAGCCCAAAGTTAACCATACTGAAATCTTGCTATTGCTTTTTAAAGGGCCTGTGATTCAACTAGATAAAAGAAGAGATTAAACAAAAAAAAATGGATAGTTTTTTATTCTTTGCCCTTACATAATATATACACATGAATGTGTTGACTGTTACTTTTGCAGCAATACAAAAAAATTAAACCCTCCAGAACTTCCCCTGTACCATAGAATATTTATACGTAAAAAATCCAGACTGGCCATTTTAAATATATGTGCAGATATGGAAGTTCTGCAATTCAGTAAGATCATCAGGCAGAAAAAAAGTCACAGGCAAAAAAAAAAAGAGCTGTGATGTTGACAAAGAAATATCGTGAACATTTAATGGCAGTTCCAGTAGCTGCACAGTGTATTATAGTTAAATATTTTTGTCAGCTGCTTTTCTTGTAACCATTGGCCATGCCATAGTTCTGTATAAACCTCTGCAGGAGACAGAGCCAGCTTTAATGAAATTTGAGTAGCTGACATATTAGGCAATGCATTATACTGGAAGAAATGCTCCTTGATATTTTTCCAAAGGACTCTCTCTCAACTGTAATCACTTTCTCTGTACATGAATGATGTCACTAAAGACTTTTAAGAAAATAATTATTTTGACATTGACTGTAAAACAAATAGTTTAAGAACATCTGAGGCTCTGTAGAAATTACTTCCTTTATCCTGTATTGATAAAGCAACAGCATGTGGCAGAATTTGATTCCATCAGGCCAGCTACTTGCAGGGCCAGTGAGCCAGATCTCATGCAATGGGAGAATATTGCTCATTTTACTGCTCTAACAACTTTGAACTCTGTCATGGAAAAAGTGCTTTAGAAGACAGCAAGTTACAAAGCAAATTTATTCATAGTTTTTTTTTTTTTAAGGAATCTCTTGAAACCGAGAGATTTTAGTTCATAAATATGAGTTCAAATGGTTTAAACACCTAAATATGAGATGCAGAAATTATTTCAGCCCAAAAGAAAATCATCATAATCTGTGCTTTAGTATCCTAAAGTTTAGTAATCTCAACACCCAAAAATTCAGCCCTGGCAAGTTGACTCAGAACATCTGAGATACTTACCCATCCCTTCAGAGGCAGAGGAAAGGGATAAGTACAATCAAAAACAAGCTGGAAAACCTTGATGGTGAACAAAGGTTTCTTAAAGTTAACCATGGGAAATGCGAGTCAAGCTGCAGCCTGCCTTTAAAGCAGAGATACTTGGTTCAAGATTGCATATTTGGTACTTCTTTCATTCCTATCACTCCTAATCCATGCTGGGAAGGCTGCCAAGTTTAAACTCATCCTGCTTTACAAAAAGAAGGAAAAAGTTTGCTGGAGAAGTTTTAGCTGCCTGTCTTTGGCTTAATAGCTTTTGTACTTTCCTGGGCTATTTTAGACCTCAGCTCAATTTCCTTTTCATACTGAGATGGATCAGACTTCTGTTTACCACTTTATAAAAGAATACCCTCACTACCGGATCATAAAATAGGTGTGGAGAAGGAAGGAAAAGGTGCAAAGGGAGCAATACACTCAAACTCTCTTATTAAGATCGATCACCAAGGGCCAAAGGCAAACAAAAAACAAGAAGGACAAGTCTCTGCAGTTCAGTGTTCATGCTGAGGAGCAGGAACTCTTGTTACACCAAGGAAAAGGGAAGTTTTAATCATTTGGAAAAACATGTTATTTTATTTGGAATTTATTGTTGCTCTCCTTTAATAAAAATTTTAAAAAAACCTTGACTGTGTGCTTATCTACATCTAACCTCTTTATTTATTTTAACCTGCTTTCCTTCCAAGCTACTTAAGAACTATTCTACTTTATCTGAAACAGGAATTCATCTTAATTTTTCTTTATCCTACATTCTTCTGTACCCTTGACTACAGAACATGAGGACATTATTTACTTTTCTGCATGAGGAAGGTTGCTGTTCTTTCCTAACTCCATATTCCCAGATGTGTTTACGGCTGTCATAAAGTCTGCATTACAAGCAGAAGTTCTTTATCGTGTTTGAGTTGGGACTTTTGTCTTAAATTGGATGGGTTTAGTGGAGTTGCACCAAGTTGCAGCATCTGAAAATCTGGTTCAGCATTTCAGTTAGGAGTTGGGAATATGGAGTGACTGTGGTTTTGCAGAGAGCTTGTCTCACCTTGTCAGGCCTTGCATTGCAGATGCAAGTGTTTCAGATGCTTCATTTACATTAAAACCACTACATTTTGGCTGTGTTTATATCTTATTCACTGTCACTTTCCAGCTTTACACTGTGTCTATGCTAGTATGAAAAAAAGTAAATTTCACAATTTCATGTAAGGTCATGAATAGAAACCACATTTTCACATTTATGAAATTAGATATTGTATCAATAGTGAAATACCACCACTGCTACCATCAACCAGTAATCTTGAATAGAAGACCTTCTAATAATTCTTTGCAATCATCTTTGCAGTACTTCAGTGCAACTGGAGCCAATCAACATCTGTCTATGGAAAGCAGATCTCGCTAAAAATAAGCTTTTGGAAAGATCTGAGGATACTGTCAGGCTTCCACATGGCTTTGGATATTATGCTGTGCAAAGAAACCTGAACAGTACTAGATGAACACAGGCTATTTGTAAACCACATGGGTTAATCAGTCACACAACACAGAGATATCACGGTGGTGTGGCTTTGAAATTTGTAGTTTAATTGTTTCTTGACCTACTTCTTTTTGTCACTAAGCATATATTTTTTAAACTGATGTGTAAAAAACCCATAAAGTTCTCATGAGAAGCAACTGTAACTGGCACAAAGCAGGTTAAATGGCAAATAACAGAGATGTAGTTTATTCCCTTGTTAGAGAGCATAAACAAATCATACGAATTTCATTCTATGCAAATATAATGTTGTGTTAAAGCAGTAAGTGGAGTTCATAATCTCTGAATGGATTACTCCTTCCTGAAAATCTGTGACTCTACAAAAGGATTTAGGGACTGTGGGATGTAGTCAATCTAATGTAAATTCCTGTTCTGATACAGTGGTAGAGGTGTGGTCCGTAGAAAAGGAATCCAGAACTGGAATAGATAACTGTCTTTGTGTTCTTCTGATGTTGCACAGAAGAGCCTTGAGAATGGCCAGAGGAACAGAAAACACCTGTTATGGCAAGTCCCTGAAGCTGTCCTCTTTGTTCAATAAATGACAGAGAATTTCAAGGGTAACAAAAGCCCAGTTTGTAAGTACTTTGAACTAAAGCAAGAATGAAACTACAAACTGTGCAACAGATTAATCAGCTATTGGTGGCAGCAACTCATCGTGGATGGTGGAAGAGCCTCACTGAGGACTTTGAAATAAAATCTGACTATTTGTCTAAAGTGTTTCCTCTGATTCAAACAGAATCAGGGAACTGAAAGGAGGAATTAAATAATAAAAGTCCAATGACCTCTTTCAAGCTTAGACTATAATCACTGTAGTCCATTTTGGCTATAAAATTTCTGTGATGCTGATTTGCATAGTAATATCACAAGTAATATTCATTTCTCCACAAAATGTGCCAGGCAGATTTATATTTTATTTTACCTCTCTTTGTATGTGATGAACAGAGAAAAGCATAATCGTAAGTGACATACAATCCAGTTTAGATCTGTCTAATGCTGTAAGTATTACAGCACCATCAATTTTTTGTGTAAAGGAGAGATATCTGTAAAAGTGTGTGTCTTCCTACTGCCAATGCATAGTAGAGCCTGTAGCTGTGAGAGTGTTACTATATTACATGGCTGTCTACCTCCTACGTGAACACCAAGGTTTCTAAGCAATTTTCAGTTAAATGGGTGACTGAGAATAAAAAGATTCAGAGGTAGCAGCAAATGTCTAGATCCTCTTTGCAAACATGCATGTGGAGATGAGTTTTCAATGTGTGTTTGTAATTTTCAGACAAGTATGCATTAAAAATCCAAAAGCATGTAATTTTCATAGCCAAAAATACACAATTTCAGCCTAAGCAAGCCAGTGTAAAAAGCATAGCTCGTATTTATTACATATCTCCTGTGGAAATTCACTGTGTTTTTCTGATAAGGCCTATAGGAAATGTATCAGTTCACTGATACTTATCCTCATGAACATTTTCTGTCTTTTCTTTCCTAAACGATGGAAGAATAATTTATAGCAGTTAGCCCATGACAATAGATATTTTTCATAGGCTTCTCTCTGATTAGGGTAGCATAAGCTTTCATTTTAGCATTCCCTCTAGGTTTATAAGATACATCAAAAACAACCATGCATTAGGTTAGATTCTTTCTGTGGTTAAACATTTCTTTCTTCAGGGGATGAGTCAAGGAGGGCAAAAGGTGATGATTCAACAGCTTTTTACACACACATTCCAGTTTCGGGGCAGCCTGAGGCTGTTTTAGTTCCTTTCAGAACTCAGAACTTTGTATCTTACAAGAGGTCCTTTAAACTTCAGTCAGATGCACCCAGAGACCTTAAAAGGTTTTCATTCATTCAGTGAGACTACTGAAATCTAGGACTGGATCAAAGAACATGCAGTTTGCAAAAAGACAGAAAATTCTGCACAGGAAACAAGGGTATTATGGAACTGAGCTTATGCAAGTACTTTACTTAACAAAGATGCACTGCTTTGAACTGCCATGATCAATACCTTTAGGCTGGCAGTCATCTGCTCCTAATTTAGCAGTCTTTCTCTTTCTGGAGCCCAGTTCTTCCACGACTGCTGCAGTTGTTATGCTGGAACTGGAAAGGCCAAAAAGTATTTCCACAACTTTAGTCCCACCACTATAGCAGGCTACAGTCACGATTTCACTGCCTACTGCCCGTTTCAGGCTTGCAGCCATTAGAGGGCAGACCATAACAAATTGTTGATGAATATATTTAGTCTCACCAGCATTATTTTTCCAATTAGATATCTTAAGAGACTCATTTTCAGCTCTGTTCTGAAGTGAACAAGTCACAGCAGCAATGCAAGGACTGGTGAGGCAATTACTTTAGCTTTTTATTTTTGCTAATCTCTTCTAATTCTGATGGTAGAGATTACATCTCCAGGATCTCTTTTTTTTTTTTTTTTTTAGTTCTTCTGTAAGTCTTGATGGAGCCCTATTTGTTAAAAAGTATAAAATTTTCACTTGCGTTGTGCTACTGTTATAACAACTGAACTCACATCAGGGATTTCTTTGGAAGGATGTACATTTTTGTTCAGTACATAATTGATCTTATTCACCATACTAGTTTGGGTCTGTGTTCTAGATTTTGGGGGAAAACAGTGCTGATAACACAGGGGTGTTTAACAGGGCTTACACTGAGTCAAGTCCTTCTCTGCTTCCCAGCCCATCCCACTCGCAGGAGGCTGGGGGTGCACAAGGATTTGAGAGGGGGCACAGCCAGGACAGCTGACCCCAGCTGACCAAAGGATGTCCCACCCTGTGTTGCATCCTGCTCATCAGTAACAGCTGTGGGGAGAAGGAGGAAGAGCAGGATGTCTGGAGTGATGGCATTTGTCACTGTTTTGTGTGATAGAGCCTTGTTTTCCTGGCTGAGCACCTGCCTGCCCAGGAGGAGTGGTTAATGAATTCCTTGGTTTGCTTTGCTTGTGTGCACAGCTTTTGCTTTACCTGTTAACCTGTCTTTACCTACAAGTTTTCTCACTTTTATCCTTCTCTTCCCCANGTCCAATGACCTCTTTCAAGCTTAGACTATAATCACTGTAGTCCATTTTGGCTATAAAATTTCTGTGATGCTGATTTGCATAGTAATATCACAAGTAATATTCATTTCTCCACAAAATGTGCCAGGCAGATTTATATTTTATTTTACCTCTCTTTGTATGTGATGAACAGAGAAAAGCATAATCGTAAGTGACATACAATCCAGTTTAGATCTGTCTAATGCTGTAAGTATTACAGCACCATCAATTTTTTGTGTAAAGGAGAGATATCTGTAAAAGTGTGTGTCTTCCTACTGCCAATGCATAGTAGAGCCTGTAGCTGTGAGAGTGTTACTATATTACATGGCTGTCTACCTCCTACGTGAACACCAAGGTTTCTAAGCAATTTTCAGTTAAATGGGTGACTGAGAATAAAAAGATTCAGAGGTAGCAGCAAATGTCTAGATCCTCTTTGCAAACATGCATGTGGAGATGAGTTTTTAATGTGTGTTTCTAATTTTCAGACAAGTATGCATTAAAAATCCAAAAGCATGTAATTTTCATAGCCAAAAATACACAATTTCAGCCTAAGCAAGCCAGTGTAAAAAGCATAGCTCGTATTTATTACATATCTCCTGTGGAAATTCACTGTGTTTTTCTGATAAGGCCTATAGGAAATGTATCAGTTCACTGATACTTATCCTCATGAACATTTTCTGTCTTTTCTTTCCTAAACGATGGAAGAATAATTTATAGCAGTTAGCCCATGACAATAGATATTTTTCATAGGCTTCTCTCTGATTAGGGTAGCATAAGCTTTCATTTTAGCATTCCCTCTAGGTTTATAAGATACATCAAAAACAACCATGCATTAGGTTAGATTCTTTCTGTGGTTAAACATTTCTTTCTTCAGGGGATGAGTCAAGGAGGGCAAAAGGTGATGATTCAACAGCTTTTTACACACACATTCCAGTTTCGGGGCAGCCTGAGGCTGTTTTAGTTCCTTTCAGAACTCAGAACTTTGTATCTTACAAGAGGTCCTTTAAACTTCAGTCAGATGCACCCAGAGACCTTAAAAGGTTTTCATTCATTCAGTGAGACTACTGAAATCTAGGACTGGATCAAAGAACATGCAATTTGCAAAAAGACAGAAAATTCTGCACAGGAAACAAGGGTATTATGGAACTGAGCTTATGCAAGTACTTTACTTAACAAAGATGCACTGCTTTGAACTGCCATGATCAATACCTTTAGGCTGGCAGTCATCTGCTCCTAATTTAGCAGTCTTTCTCTTTCTGGAGCCCAGTTCTTCCACGACTGCTGCAGTTGTTATGCTGGAACTGGAAAGGCCAAAAAGTATTTCCACAACTTTAGTCCCACCACTATAGCAGGCTACAGTCACGATTTCACTGCCTACTGCCCGTTTCAGGCTTGCAGCCATTAGAGGGCAGACCATAACAAATTGTTGATGAATATATTTAGTCTCACCAGCATTATTTTTCCAATTAGATATCTTAAGAGACTCATTTTCAGCTCTGTTCTGAAGTGAACAAGTCACAGCAGCAATGCAAGGACTGGTGAGGCAATTACTTTAGCTTTTTATTTTTGCTAATCTCTTCTAATTCTGATGGTAGAGATTACATCTCCAGGATCTCTTTTTTTTTTTTTTTTTTAGTTCTTCTGTAAGTCTTGATGGAGCCCTATTTGTTAAAAAGTATAAAATTTTCACTTGCGTTGTGCTACTGTTATAACAACTGAACTCACATCAGGGATTTCTTTGGAAGGATGTACATTTTTGTTCAGTACATAATTGATCTTATTCACCATACTAGTTTGGGTCTGTGTTCTAGATTTTGGGGGAAAACAGTGCTGATAACACAGGGGTGTTTAACAGGGCTTACACTGAGTCAAGTCCTTCTCTGCTTCCCAGCCCATCCCACTCGCAGGAGGCTGGGGGTGCACAAGGATTTGAGAGGGGGCACAGCCAGGACAGCTGACCCCAGCTGACCAAAGGATGTCCCACCCTGTGTTGCATCCTGCTCATCAGTAACAGCTGTGGGGAGAAGGAGGAAGAGCAGGATGTCTGGAGTGATGGCATTTGTCACTGTTTTGTGTGATAGAGCCTTGTTTTCCTGGCTGAGCACCTGCCTGCCCAGGAGGAGTGGTTAATGAATTCCTTGGTTTGCTTTGCTTGTGTGCACAGCTTTTGCTTTACCTGTTAACCTGTCTTTACCTACAAGTTTTCTCACTTTTATCCTTCTCTTCCCCATCCCATGCCTCCAAGTAAATGTCTGGGTGGTGCTGGCCAGGGTTAAGCTGTGACAAAGGGTTAATGTGCATTCAGATCATCCGTCATTTCTCTCTTTTCATTAGGGAAAATGGCTGAGACACTGAAGGAGTTATGAACATGGTTCATTAGTGACTCTAAGGAACAGAAATTAAAGAGGCAGGAGGATAGATAATAATGAATTGCAAGTGAACAGCAGCACGATTTTCTTACCTACTGGTGTAAATAACACACAGCACAAATGTGCACAGCGGGCCCCTTATATACACATTTAGTCTACTGAAATCCAACAGCCTTTTCTCCCACCTCAAAATTCCTTGGTCTAAAAGATCTGGAATTATGTCAGAACATTTGAAAGAATAACATGAAACTTCATAATAAATACAGATATGGCTTATGACTATATATTTTCAATAAAGATTCCAAATCTTAATCTTTACCCAGATGAAAATAAAACTAGTGAAAATTATTCTTATTTATATGTTAGGATCAGCTAAGGAGAGAAGTAAAAAAGGGACAATTTGATTTTCAAAAACGTATTAATCTCTGAGAACCTGAGGTCTTTGGAGTTAAAGCCCACAGAGGAGTACTTTGAGTCCTGTCAGCTGAGTTAATTCTGCAATAATTGCCCATAAGGCTGATTTGAAGGTTGATATCAGCAAACCTTTGAAAAAGCTAGACAGTAGGGAATGAATACAGTAGAGAAAATACAGTGCACAGAGCCACCCAGAGCCTCAAGTAAACCAACAAAATGAAAAGTATTTGTGAATTATTTTTATAGCTGGTCTACCAAAGGTCAGGAGAATTATAATGGCTGGGGAAGGGACTTAAAGAGATTAGCCTGTCACCCTTTTCCTGCCCACTGGAAACAGTAGCTGCAGACAAGAGTAATTAATCTTCAACTGGACTTCTGTAAGTCACTATGAAGAGAACTTTGTCTCCATCACTGCAGAAAGCCAAGTCTGTCTCTACCAGATTCCTCCACTGCAATTTTTGGGACTAGTGAAGTTAAGGTAGTGTGTAATAGCTGGGACAGCAGGTCTCGGCTTGCTAAGTAAACACCTGGGCAGCACCAGCACCCCTGGCGTCTTTTAGTTAACTTGAAGTTAGGAACCATGTTAGCTGGACTGAAAGGACCTGAAGGAAGCCTGTACCACTATCAAGGTTTACTCTTTCCATTAAACACTAAAATTAGAAAATTTTCTTCCATCTGAAACCTCTGGCTCTCTAAAGGGTGCTGGTAACAAAAATATTTATATTTATTTTCACATTGTAGAAATGGATGTTCTACCATAACAATCCTTTCATTGTTGTTACTGTATTTTTTACCAATTCTTCATTGACAAGAAATTTTACAATATTTAACCTCCTAATATTTCCACAAAACTTCCTTCTCCCCATGCATGAATTTAAATCATCTTCCTGAACAGAATTAGACAGGTGATACCAAGACTCCCGGAGTCTGGGGGTAATTTCTGCCCCTCTTTGCTTGTGTTAGCCAGACTAAATCCAAAGCCCAATGTCTTATTCATACACAGAAGTTTGCAAATTTTGTGGCTCTGGTCACTTCCTGTCTGGAAAGCCTGAGGTATGCACCATTTGAGCAGCACTTTTTTTNCCTCCCTCCCTCCCTTCCTTCTCTTACTTTCATTTCATTTTACCCTTCAGCATCTTTAGAAACTTCCTTTCTTGTTGGTAAGAAAAGTGCTAAGAGAAACCACAGAGGGTTACCTCACCCGTGCTGAATCTTATTTATTCCCTTTGAAATCTATTTCTTAATTCTTTTCTGCTGTAGGCAAGTCCTTTATTTCCAGCATAATTCTTTGCATGAGAACAGATCAGCTGTTTTCTCTAAAGTGAAAAGCTTTGTGCAGCAATGGGTGCAAGATGCTCCTCCTTTGCCAAGCACCATCTCTGTTACTGCAACAACTTTTTGTTTCCAGTTAACCCCACAGAGGCGACCAGCTGCCAGTGGTTTTGCTGGGGGATGGAGAAATAGCTGTTTGCTTTCCAAACCTGTTAATGCTTAACTGTAAAACATGCACTTTTATCCTGTAGTATTTAATCTTCTGGCAAGAAACTTTTTTTTTTTGAATATCATTAACTTGTTTTTCAATAGTTCTAAGACTTTTTATTCCATCCTGAAATCTAGGAATGGGCTTAATTTTCCCTCAGAAAATTAATTAATTGATTGTCCCCCATGTGTAACAGTGTGAGGGTTACAATGCCTCTGCTCTCCCACATTAGCTCAGGGCTATCACCAAAGAGGACAAGAACACTCCTTCTACAGAAACTTGCAGGTCGTGCAGGGAAACCATAAGAAAAAACTTGAAATAAATTAAGGGCAAACCTGCATGGAAAGCATAAGCATAATTTATCACCATGTTTGCCTCTATTATCCTTATCCAGGGAACAACCCTGGCAATAGTCTGACCTAAATCTCTGAGCCAGGATGCCAAAAGAGCCAAATAGTCAAGTCTTGTCTGCAACTTCTCTCCCTCGATGCAATGGGGGAAAGACTTGGAAGAGTCAGAGTGAGAAAACTCGTGGGTAGAGATAATGACAGTTCAGCAGGCAAAGCAAAAGCCATGGGCAGAAGCAAAGCAAAGTGAGGAATTCATTCACCACTTCCCACAGACATACAGACAGGGCTTCAGCCATCCCCAGGACAGCAGGGATGTCACACTAATGGGGACAGGGCAAGACAAACCCCATCCCTCTGAATGTCCCCCCCTTCTTTCTTCTTCCCTGGCTTGTTACTGCTGAGCACAGTGTCATATGTAGTGGGACAGNTGGAAGAGTCAGAGTGAGAAAACTCGTGGGTAGAGATAATGACAGTTCAGCAGGCAAAGCAAAAGCCATGGGCAGAAGCAAAGCAAAGTGAGGAATTCATTCACCACTTCCCACAGACATACAGACAGGGCTTCAGCCATCCCCAGGACAGCAGGGATGTCACACTAATGGGGACAGGGCAAGACAAACTCCATCCCTCTGAATGTTCCCCCCTTCTTTCTTCTTCCCCGGCTTGTTACTGCTGAGCACAGTGTCATATGTAGTGGGACAGCCCTTGGGTCACTTGGGGTCAGCTGTGCAAGTGTGTCCCCTCCCAGCCTCTCGTGCCCCTCAGTGTCCTTGCTGGTGGAGTGGGCTGGGAGGCAGAAAAGGCCTTGACTCTGTGTCAGCCCTGCTCAGCAATAATCAAAACATCCCTGTGTTATCAGCACTCTTCCTCACAAATACACAGTATAGCCCCAAACCAGCTACTGTGAAGAAAATTAACTCTATCCCAGCCAAAAACAGCACAGCAGAATGACCCAGAAGATCTAGATTTTGTTGGATGGCTGCTGCAATACCTCTGGCAGGAAAACCTTTCCCTCTGAATGAGTTAACAACCTTTTTGCAGTCAAGAACCATCCTTGCATACACCTGCTCACTTTCTGAGCTTGTCTTCAAGTGTTAACACTGCCCTGCTCTCCAGGCTTTTTTTTGCCTGTTTATGCCACCCATTTAATTGGAATCTTCTATCTAATTTTCAAGGAATTTTTTGTTAAACATATTTGTGTACAACACTATTTTTTTATCGCTGCAACAACCTTTCCCCCATGCTTTAGTTTTTCTTATTGCTGTTTATGTAAAACAATCAAATTCTTAGCTTTCATTCTTCAGCTTGCAGGAGTAAAAATGTGTCAGGGGGTGTATTCTGTTTCCTATTTTAATTTCCATTTTTATCTAGATTTCCTTTGACCAGAAATTATTTTTTTTAGTATTTTTTTACTTTTTTTTTTCCTAGTATAGGGAACATATTAAACTTTCCTTTAGTTTCACTTTGGCTCAGGATCAATATTTCAACTACATTCATAACTTTGATATATAGCATTTGGCTGGCAGAGAGTATAAGAAGCAATATATTATTTTCCTCTAAAGAAGAATGGGAATCTGATCTGGAGATTACGCGCTAAGCGGTGGTGAGGATTTATTTCAATTCCCCTAAGAACCTGTTAGTATATAATTTGTTGTGTAGGATTTATTACCCTCCCAGGAGATTTCACTCAATGTGTAGGAACACCTCCCTGGTGTACCCGAGGTGTGGATGGGTTTTCTTATTAATGTGATACAGAGTTGCCCCACTCTCCCTCGGACGTTTTCAGTCTTGGCTTTACTTGTCTCCATTAGCTTTTCCCAAGCAAGATCAATATGCTCTATCCCTCTGCTTTGATTACACTACCATATACAGATTTATCTTTATTAAAAATGCAGCCAAAGTCATCAGTAGTACCGCTCATGGTCACAAATAGAAAAATGTGGATTCTTTAAAGGATAAAGTCTCAACAGCAAAGTCTTAAGATGCATTTTATTTTCAAAAACTTTCTTTTTCCTGTATGCCTAGACACTATGTAGTTCATTGTTAGCATTCTGTGTGGACATTAAAATCTTCCTATCTGTACAGTATAATTACTGTAGTTTTATAAAGTAATTATTTAAAAAACACTTTGAATTTCTAACCCAACATATGTCTAATACTAAGCCTTAGGGTAACTTTAGCTGTGCATATACTCAAGACATTCATAACCACATCCATTATCTATTGAAATCTACATAAAAACTCCCTATGAATTTGGTAAATATCAAATCAAGGTGATTTTTTCCTTTTTTTAATGATGCTGCACAAGTTTCTTGTACATGGTCCCATCATTGGCTTAAACCCATCATTAGACATCTTTTTCCCACTTCTGCAAACAGAGCATGTGAAACACCAAGCTCTTTTCACTTTAAAGGAGAACTTGAGATTTGAGAAAAGTTATAGAAGTTAAAGTTAGGAGAAAAGTAGGTAATGAGTGTTGTAGGTATACAGCATCTGTAGTGGCTGTGTAAATCATAGTTGAATGGTTACAAGGGAAGGTTTCTTCCAACTCTACTTTTTAATAACTGTGATTATTATTGAAATTATTTAAAACCCAACAATTTATTATCAAGTTTAGTGTTTCAGTTCTGTTAAAATAAAAGAGCAACATCAGAATTACAAAAGTTGAATATGTCTTACTTTATTCATTATAAAATGAATTACAACTTTGGGCATGCAATCATAGAAACACAGATTACAAGGAACTTCCAGATATCACCTAGTGCAGCCTGCCCTTTCAAGCAGGACTGTGCCAACATCAGATTGGTCAGTCACAGGTTTGTCTTAGCAAGCTGAGAGGGCTTCCAAGGGCAGGAATTTCACAACTCCCTAGAAAGCCTGTTCCAGTGATACTGTACCCTGATAGTGACTCCTTTCTCCTCATTTTCAAACTGATCCTCTGAAATCATAGTTTGTGACCATTTTCAGAATTGTTATAGGATTGAAATTCATATTTAAATATATATATATTTTGGAAATTATTAAAAACCCCTTAAAAGCCAAAGTGAAGACTATGCATGCAGAAAGCATGACCAAAGATGTCTAGGGATAAATGATCGCCTTTGACAATGCTTCCTTCTCCAGTCACTTTTCTGTTGTCCACACGTGTTCTAATGATGTGCCCGAAGTCACTCCTTGTCTGATTTTTTTTTGAAAGCAAAACCTCATTTTTCCTGCTTCAGTGTGTTTCCTACAGGTATTTTTATTATGAGCAATGGCTTCATATGAGTGACGGAGTCAATTAAAACAGCAAACATAAGAAATCTCAAGTGTCAAAATAATTAACCTATATGCAGCCTCAGTCCATTCTTCAGCAATGAGTGAGAACCAGATGAGTTTGGTTTTGACTAATAATGCCAGAATGAACAAATCCCATGGCAGAGAATAATTTTGGAAAGAGAATTTGGTCATCACAAAAAATTCAAGCAGAGATGCAAACGAGGTCAAAAATTAGCATGACATGTTTGGAGCTGAGCTTGGTGTCTTGAGCAGAGGAGAAAGCTGATATAGAAAGGTCTCTGAAGGAAAACACTCCTGTGGCTTGCAAAGACTCTTCATACAAGGATACTCATATTGCTCAAATGTGTCAGGGCAAAAGGAAAGGCTGCATAATTTTTCCACAAAAATATTTACCTCAGTGTAATTGCAATGGCAACTGTTAATGAAATAAAGCTATTCATCCCTGCCATCATAGCCCAGATTAAATGGCCCTGAAATCACTGAAACAGCATTTCTGTGATTAGGTTGATGGGTATTTACAGTCCTTAATGAAACATTATATAGTCATTTGTGCAAAACATGAGCATATTGTGTACAGAAATTGTCACATAGCCAAGTTAAAATTATCCAGGATACAGATAGGATCTCAGCAGCATGCCATGCTATGAAAAAAACCAAAAAACAACCTAAAACAAAACAACTAAAAACCAAAACCCTGCAAAAAAGTAATAATTTTTTGTCCTTTTTTTTTTCATCTATAAACCTGTATAAAATGTTTTAAAGCTTACTTAATAGCAACCTTACAGAATGTTGCTATTATTATGTTGCCTTTTAGGTAAGGTATTACACTGTAAAGAAATGAAAAACTACCCTGATTTTCTATATTCAGAGGTAGCAGAGCTGACTAATCATGTCGGTTTATCCCTGGGACCCCTGGTTTTCCTTTTCCCAGAGAGTGCACTTTTCATTTTCTAGTTGCTGTAAGGTTATTACAAGTTTTATAATTTCTTTGAGACATGATTAAGGCCACTTTTTCTCTACCATATGGAGTCCTCCTCCATTTTTTTGCTGAATGCATTTTTTCTATACAGTGACTGAACTGTGGCCTGTGGATATCAAAACACTCAGATTTGGGGAAGATGAAGAGTTGCCTGTTGCATTTTTTTTTATTTTGATTAAACAGCAGAATGTTGAAATTGTTCATCTGCTTTCCCCATAATTTTTAAATTTCTCTTCAGCTGCAGTGCAGTAACTCTGCTTTCTTTAGTTCTGTCCTGACTCTCCCATTGGTTTGAATTCAAAATTAGGACCCAGGATTGGGTAAATATCCCTAAACACACTGTCAAACTTTGAACTACGTGTCTAAGCTATTATAGTCAAAGGAGAGGCTGCTGCCAGTGGAGCCTGAATAATGTGCCAACTCACCCTGGAGTAAGTACCTGACTAATTTATTCAGGGGAATCCCTCCCCAGCAGGCTGCACCTCCCACTGGCCAAAGTCTGGTACGTGTTTTTAAGTGTCCAGACTAAGGGGCTTGGACATTGCTGCTTGATTCTTGATTTTATCTCTTGAGCTCAAGCTATGGGGACTAGTATATTCAGTGCAGGAAGGTCTTATTTCTGTGTTTGGTAACAGCTAAGATGAGATCATTCTGTCTACAGCTGAACAGAAGAGCCAGCTGGGAGCCAATCTCTCCTTTTGATTTCTGTACAATTTGCCCAACACAGCCAGGCCACTGGTATTTAGGCTTTCAAATCCTAACTCAGATTCTACCATTCTGAGACCTTTTCTATGTGTGGGTGGGGGATATTTTGTCACTGCCTTACCTTCCTGCAATAAAATGCTCTCCCTGGAAGCTTTTTATGTATTACAGATGTTAAACATTTGTCTAAAAAGATTCTGGTCATGACTCCATTTAGTTAGTTTTCCCAGATATTCTAAGAATTAGCGACATCATAGTCTGTTAAGTGAGAATAGGAATTGTCAGGAAAAACCTTCTGAAATCTTTTGGACAGTTCCAACCCAACCAAACCTGTGTGCAGCTGCATAATGAAATGCCATATTCCTCGACTGGAAAAAGTCTGTTAGCAAATTTTTAAATCCATATGAACTAACTGAAAATATATAACTGTAAAATTCTGAATAAGTCCTTAGCTACTGTAAATCTTTTTTTGATATTGAGTTCAATATCTTATGGCTGTTGAGGTCTAGCTGGGAGGTAAGACCAAAGCAGTGATCTGAGGTTACAGCTTGTTTATTGTCAGAGCACTTTACAGCCCAAAGAACTTGCTTATGAGTTGCAAAGTTTGCAACAAGCTAATTCCCAGATTGACTACAGGTTAACAAAAGCAACACTGCTTCAAGAAAAGCACAATAGTCAGCACTTTGTCCCTGAAGTTATTTTACAAGTACCTAAAAGACTCCACAAAAACAATCTAAGTGATGAGCTGCCTATGTGAGATTTCACAAAAAATCTAAAATAAAAGCTTTCCAGACCCTTAGGTTTGATAGCATATCAGTGAAAATTAAACCCACTGCTCCTCTAGACTGTGTGCTTCAGTGCAGTACTTTAAGACTTGAACTGCTTGTTTAATGGGCTGTGAGATCTTTCCCGTTTTCTATTCATAGAAAAAAAATAGTATTGGTGTTAAATTTTTTTTAAAAACAACAACTCTAATTCTAGTTAAATCTCTGTCTATGCTGAAAATTAGGAAATTGTCTGTACAATAATCTGTCTTTAAGAATATGCAAGAGTGAAACACACCAGTGTTTCAAAAGAGGATATGCCTAGGAATAAAGGGGTTCCTCTCATTAGGAAATAAAACCTTGGCATCATTGCATGTCTTGTGGGTTTAATAAAAGGCAAACCGAATTTCTGGGAACCGAATTGTAGAGTCCATGGACAACATACTTCCTGCTGATTTTGAAGAAAAGCTGCAGGAGAGGGAAAAGTGAAAATCAAGGAAAAAGTTCACAAGGAGCCATCAAGACTGCCCAGCAAAGCCAGAGTGGGGTTTTTAAACCCAGTGTTGCAGAATGTGCACCATAAAGTAAGATAACAGAAAGAAATACCTGGGGAAGCTGCTCCAAGCAGCTCTTTTCCCATTGGCCATTGTGCCAGAGAAGGGTCAGAAGGTGTCTCAGTAGCCCTCAATGTTTGTCCTGCCCGCGGATACATTTCTGCGCTAGTATAAGGCAATATGGAGCAAATGCCCAGGCTAAATCCATGAGTGGCTTACTATAGTTTTCAGTTTTATATTTCTTGGTTGCTGAAGCTTTTTTTTTTCTTCCCTGAAACAGTCTCAGCTTCCTTCATGAACCCAACCTGGTTCCAAAAACATATATTCATTACTTTGCCCTTGTTCACTTTTCTCAACATGGCCTCTGTACATCTGGATTGACACCATGGCCCTATTCCCATGACCCCAGTCTGCTTTTCCTGCCATACTGTCTCAGCTGTGGGCATTTTTACTTGGGCAGGTGTTCTGCATCTACAGTGAAAGATAAAGGTGCTAGGTAGGCCAAACATTGGCTTACCATGTTCTAATGGTATGACCATATGGGTTTAAAGGCTGCTTTTGGTCCTACTAGTAAAAAGCCAAGTAGGAAATTGGTCTTTCCATCCCTGGATCATACAGCAGAGCAGAGAAGAGCTCTTTGTGGTAAATTCCAGGAAACTTGTAACATGTGTGGCTAAATGGTTTTTTTAGCACTGGACACATGCTGTGCACTTTGATCTCTGGTTAAATTCTTGTCATTCTCTATTCTCCTTTCTTCAAAAATGATTAAGAAAAACATTTCTTGAAAACTTAATATTTAAAATCTTTCATCCAAAATATAGGTAATTTCTCTTATTAAAGCCTGAACTAGTTCCCCTTTTCTCTGGAGAATATAAAAAACTCCAGAGATGCTACAGTAGAAGCTAAGTCTTCAGAATCACTATTCTGATCAAGTAGCAAGGATATACTGTGGTTTTCTCAATAGCTCTTACTAAAACTTGTTTTAAGATGTGATTTTTTTGGGGGGAGGGGGATTAATGATGCAGGAGATCAGAATTCCAGGTAGGCCTTAATCTCTGTCAAAATGGAAGTCAGATTCCAGGTGTAATTTATGGAGACTGAAAGTCTTAACCTGAAGTATTCAGTGGTCTGGAGGTTTGCTGCCCAAGACCAGGATTCCCTGTGTCTCAGAGCACACTCTGCAATCCTGTGGAGTCATCACATCTGTCAAGTGGCATCAGAGACCTTTGTTCCACGATAATGGATGGAGGGGTGTCTGTGGGGCCTGGCCTGGTGACAGCACGTGGGAGAGCAATGATTCACTGTGCTCAGGTCACCAGGGGGATAATTTTAATAGGGCCACTCCTGCAATCAAAGTCCGGGCTCATTTAAAAACCTATGCTTTGAGACATCCATGTTCCCATTTACAGTAGTGATACCTCTCCCAGAGCTTCATGGAAATGTATTTCCAGTCCTGCTGGTAACTCCTTGCCACCCAGTGGCACACCTGGCATGCTGGTTTCTGCCAGGGACATCTTCTGGCCAGTGGTAAGGGCACAGCAGGGCCGGCACCAGCACGGACATCTTTCTGCAGGCACTGCAGGAAGCTGAAGAAGGTTAGCATCAATACAGAGTGGTGGGAGCAAGTCTTCCTGGAAAGGTATTTTAAATCAAATTAAACCTTTATTGTGACATTTTCTGAGACATTAAAAAAAAAAAGAAGTAAATGCACTTTAAAAATTTACACTGCTGTTATGATGCATGCAAATGAACCAAATCCTCTCTACATCTGACATATTTGCATATTGTACATCAATAGGCTTTGAACTGGCATTGAGGTAAACAGAATAGATTGACAAGCTTTCCATGATGTTAAAATATTAGATCATGGCTCTGTGTTTAGCTGGTAAGTTCAGAAACGTGACACAATGACAAATATCCCATGTTATTTAGAACCTATTTATTGGGGAGTTGTTGGATGCTCTCTCTCTCCCTTCTTTAGCTTTTCATTCAGTAAAATCCCAAGTTTTGAGGCAGATAAGGACCTCAAATACTCCATGAATGTTAGCAACATAAACCTTAGTAAAAAAAAAACCCTTAGAGGTAATTACATAACATCACAGATGGCAGAATGGATCTGTAAAGAAGTAATTTGCTCGAAGGCACTTATCAATTTCGTAATACAGTGCACAAGTGTTCATTCTTTATTCAAACTGAAAGAACACTGCCAATTTATTGTGTAACCATGTTCTGCCAATGTCCTATATAATGACATGGTTTTGTTTTGTATTACAGACTTCTCCATTACTTGCCTTTCCCATTATCCACGTGTTGTCTGCCAATGGCAGAGGCAGAGCCAACACTAAGGCTGAAGACCATATTTATCTCCCAGTTCACAGGGTTTTGTTTCTTTATGGTGTTTTTTTCCCTGAGATTTAATTTTTTAATTTAACATACAATATTATTTACCACAGAGCTAAGCAGCAAGGGTTTCAGACTGAGAAAAAAATTGAAGTGAGAAGAAAGAGTGTTAAATTCCTTTTTCTACCCTGGGAGAATAGAGCAATTTAAAGTGCTCTCATACCATCATAATGTTAATTTCCCCCCCAGTGATTTCTGGCATCTGGATCTGTTCCCCCATGCAAAGGAGCTTTACAGAGTAATTTGTCTCATTAGAATTTTTGTTCCTGAAATGTGAAAGGAAAATAAATGTACATAGCATCTGGCTAAATATATTGATGTATATAAATATAACAATACATAGATGTAAATTTATTTCATAGAGTCAAGTATATCTAAAAAAGTATTAATTCCCAAATTTAACCAGAAAGTAAGAAATTTGATCTGTAGTTATCTTTAGGACCTCACTTCTGCCTTCTTGTGTATAACAGTTACAATTCAGTCCTTCAGGAAACTGGAAAAATGGTTACAGGATTTATTGAAAAATGTGATGCTTTTTGGATTGGAGGATGAAGGACATCTTATAGATTGGATATTACTGCCTTTTTCTCTTGCTCAAATAAAGTTCACTGGTAAAAGCACTTCTTAAATGAAGAGTAGAACTGTTGAAGCTGCTTTAGGTAGAAATTAGATCCAAAAAAACCCCAACAAAAAAGCCAAGCTTTTCTATACTTTTTTTCTTTTGTACAGCAATAAGAGACAAGTGCTGAAAAATATGAAATACTTTACTACACCAGGAAAATATGTAATCCTGCATGCTCTTCAACTGTATTGGATCCACTCGATCTTCCAGTGAAGTGCTGCAAGTACTGCCCAATGTGACTACAGGATCTGCAACAGATGCCAGTGACAGCAACCAGTTTTCTGTGTGCTTCAGCACAAAACATTAATGGCTTGCTGAGAAAGACTGTCTTGTTTATGTTGGGTTTTATATACAGTCTATTACATTTTAAAAGTTCCCCCTTGATGTTAAACCCTCTGCACTTAAATTATAGTTATTCTATGAATAATAGCATTCTGGTACAGCATTTAGAGAAAGTGTGTCTGTGTATGCATGCTTTTTGAAAGGCAATCTCCTTTGTACCTCCTTGCACCCTTCAGGTACCATCTAAAAAAAAAAAAAAGTTAAAGAAATGGTGAAAAACAGGAAAGGAAAAAGACAGTATCCTCTTTCTACTTTCCAAACTGAGAATTTTTTTAATATTTCTGACACATTTGATTAGAGAAAAAAATAGTTCCAAGTTAAGTTACCTGTTATTTTTTGTAATTCTTGAAATTCTCCTACCTCAAAAAGGGTATTAAAGATCCCTACATGTGTTTGATATAATCAGAGCATGGTTATTTAAAGGTCTCAGTGGACTGCTAGCCTATCTAGATAGAATTATATTTTGCAATCCCTGAAGAACAAAAGTCCATCAAGTACTTAAAAAGCTAGAGATGAAGGACTGTACTTCAGCTAGGGCAAGTGTAAGCTAAAAATGGCTAAACGTAGGCATTTGGGAAATGTGTCAATCCTGACTGCTCAAAAATAGAAATAATTATGTAAATCTTGACTCCAAACCAGAAAATGAGTGAGTTAGAAGGGTTGTTAAGTATGGTCACATACTTCGGTAAATTAATTCAGTCTCCTGTCAGAGATTAGAGATCCCTTATGAAGGTGCTAAAAAGATAAATTGCTGAGTAGCAATTTGGGTCAGACCAACTTAGCTCATTCAGTGCTGGGAAAGTGTGGGGTAGAACACTCTGCTCCAAATGTCTAAGCACCCAGGAAGGCAATTACAGCCTCTGAAGAGCATCAAGAGCAGCGAGGCGTGGTTACTTCCCAGACCTGCTCACAGTGAACAAAATGCTCACCCTTAAAACAGCTCGGGTTGCACATGAAGGGAGACTGAGTGAATTGGAAAAGGGAGATGGAAGGATTATGATACAGGTGTCCATTTTTTTCTGTGCTAGTTTAAATTTATTTCATGGTTTATGGACAAAGGCTTACTTGTGGGACTTCTAGTTGATCTCACCACAGAAAATTAGAACATTAATCCGAGATCAGTACGAAAGAAAAAAAACCACAATCTCTTTCTGCATTTTATGATTTGATAAATATTGCTTCTTAGGAGTAGATACTGTTTTCACCACTGGGATCCAACTCCCACTTGCTTAAACAAAGGTTGAGTGAAGAAAACATTTGTGGCATTTTATAGACATGACTTATAAATCACATTCCACCTGTCAGATGTCTGAAATGAAGCCTTATGTTCTTCAGAAGGAAATTTTCAATGGAATCACTCCAGTTTCTGAGTAACTAACGGAGCACTGTGTCCAGTGTTTCGTTAAAAGATGTTTTCAGCTATTGTGATGCTGGCCAAACACTGGAAAAGGTTGCACAGAGAAACTGCAAATCTCCTTTCATGGAAACATTCAAGATTTGACTGGGACAGAGGAACCTGGTAGGATTAAATCTTCTTTGAGGAGGTGGTTAGATTACATGACATGAAGAGGTCCTTTCTAATCAAGATTATCTCTGTGCTTCCGTGGCGTGCTAGAAATGTATTATTTTTAGAGCTGAAATTGTAATGTGTATCCTGTGGATCACCTGTGTGATCTCAGGTTCAGTTGGCCATGCTGGCTACCAGGAGGAGCCAGAGATGTTCCAGGAAGTGACTGTCTCTACAGCTGACAGTTTTGACACTCCAAAAAGTGGGCTTAAGTACTCACCACAGTTCTACAAAGCAGATGAAGATACAACCCCCTCAAAAAACCCAATTTAATAAATGAGGAGTTAGGATTTTGAATCTGAAAGAGTAGGACAACAGCAATTTATACCATATCTTCCTGGGCCATGGCTACTGGTAATCTGGAAGGGCACATGTCTGAGCAGTGATATATGATTGCATATACTATGCACTTCGGTCACAAAAGAAAACTCAGTGCTCAGGCCCTGGCAAACTCCCTATATTTAACAACAGTTAAATAACAATTTGCCAAGCAGCTGCAAAGAGGTTCTTCTCCTGTGCAACAGGATGCGCTTTGGAAGTGGAGCACTTAATCATGGGCTTGTCTTTCTATTGCTTTCAGACAAATAGCATTAATTTTCACAGGTCTAATAAGTCGTCATTATCTGGCTGGTAAGGACATATCACTCAGAGCTGCCTCAGCAAGGAGATGAAGTAGCAAACTCTGCCTCTACGCCATTAAGTGGAGTTGCTAGCAAATGCCTGCTCTTCCGTGCAAGAACAACAGAACAAAGTAACACCTTGTTGAAGCATTATAAAAATGTTTCATAGAACCATCTGCTAAAATGGCAACCAGATGACACATGTGGCTATAAAATGGATGTAATTTTTTAAAATTTCAAAGGTTTAATTAAAGCATAAAAATTAAAGATGACTATGCAAGGTTCCACAATAAAACATAAAATGATACAAGTATTCTAATAAATTAAGCTGTAAAAAAATTAATTTTTTTGTAAATAGTTTCCTTCTGTAGTGCCAAAGTGGTGTTTTCGCACTGACAAGTAGGAAAATGGTTTAAAATAATAAATAAATATTATAAGACTTTAAATTTACAAGCAGAAGCAATTCATGGTCTTTGGTCTATTACCGTAAAAATATAAAAAATCTTTTAGAATCTGAAGACAAAATACAGCATCATCACACCACTCAAATGTATCCTTTCCCAAACCTGGAATTTATCTCACGTATTCTTTCCTTTTTCCCTTTTTTTTTTTTTTTTTTTAAACTATCCTCTTTGCTCTTATTTTGCTTGCCTCTCACAGGTTACATCTATCAAGCTTTTTAAGTACCAGCCCTAGACAAACTAAATTGGCCCTCCTGTTGATATAGATTAAAGGTAGAGCAGTATGAATTGCTTTGCCTTAATCCTACTATATGCAGAACCAGCTCAGAGCAGAGCAGTTTATGGTTTCAGACTGATCAGAAAACATAACCTGAAAATGTTCCTGCATTGCTAAGCATCCTAGGACTCATTGGAAACCACGAAAAAATAAAAGTTGTGTACATTAAAAAATTATTTTGTAAAAAATCATTAGAACTATGAAATATTCACTGACTTATTAATATGTTAGTGCTACACTGGAAAGCAAAGCAGCTGGAGCGTATTTGAAGAGTCTATAGCTCTGATTTTTTTTCTGACAAAAAAGGGAGTCCTCAGGAACAGTGAACAAGGCTATTTTGGGATCAGGCGGGATGGAGGGGAGGCAAAATGGCTGCATAATTTTGCTCATTCAAACTTTGAGGTTTTTCCATAATTTTTGTTCATTATTCAGTTTACTGGCTTCTGCTCTGCTGCATTGTTTTGCAGGCAGATATTTAGAGGTAGTGCTTTGTGAGGAGGTATTGAAAGCAGGCATGGACCACAGATTAGGTCAAGGAATTTGGAGAGCTGGAGGTGTAGAGAAAGACAGCAGAGATAAGAAACAAAGAATGTGATGGAGATTGAAGGTAAGATGAGTGGGTGGAGGAAATGGAAGTAACAGGAAAGAATCAGAGATGAAACAGTTAGGGGCTTGAAAAATAAAACAAAACAATAGGCACATGGAAAAGGGGAAATAATAGTGGTTTTGAAGAACATTTGGTCATGAAAAGCATCAAGGCATCTGGGTGCTAAATGTGGAGGGTTATTTATCCCATCATGAAAATCAGTAGGATGAAATGAGAGAATGCCTCTACAGTTGCTTGTTTTGCCTGGAGCAGTTTTGACATTTCCCACTAACTGAGTATTTTTTCCTAATGGTATGGCCCCGGTGAAGTGAGATGAATGATTTCATAGCAGCTTGTTCTGCACAACGGGAACTTCCTTTGGGCAGATTTAGGCAGTCTCTGTGCCTGGATGGTGAGAGGAGATGCATCCCTTATATACAGTGTCTGCTATTTTTTTGCATGTCATTTGTCCCAGGTTTGAGCCAGATGTCCAGAGAGTAAAAAGCCAGGACTACAACAAAGACATTCCTGTCTGTGTTCTGTACAAGAATGTTATGGCATGGGACAGGGCTTGTTTGGGGGAAAGCCTTAGTGCCCAATCTGCCTTCTCTCATTTTTCTGTCATTAGGCATCATTCAGAAGAATTCAGCTGTTTGTAAATATATTTATTCAAGCTGATTTCAATGCTATTATCTTTAGTGTAATGAGAGAACCTGAACGGAATGGATGCTATGAATTGTATGCCATGGGGGAGCCCCTTAAGTTTTAGCAAAGAACAGGTGAATGTCAACATCAAGTCTCACACAGAGAGTGTACTTACATGTAGCTTGAGGCCTGACACCTGCTCAGGCGATTCAACAAGCTCACTTCCCAGCAAAAATTTTCATATTTTTATATTTTTCTGATTTTTTTTTCTGTTCTTCTTCTCTTTTCCACTAAACAGAAAAAAAGTTCCTAGAAAAGTTTTTGTTTGTTTGCTTGCTTTTTAATCCAAGATAATGTCTACTAGAAGTCCAGAAGCAGCTGCATTAGAGAGTTCAGCAGTTTCAAAACCTAGCTCATAGTAGTACTGGAAGACATGCCTTAAATCCTTTTACAATTCTATTCAATTTCTTAATTCCATATACTTAGAAATATATTTCAAAAGTTAATTAGGTAAATAATAGCACATTAAGAAAAGTTAATTTTTATTTCATTGTAATGTCTTTGTTTTCTCTTTCTAACTAAAATTGGAGTAGTTTATACAGAAATACAGCTTATACAGTAGCCTTATACAGAAATCTCTTCATGTCACTTATTTTCCTTTTTCAGGTCTGGACAATTTTAATGGTCATGGGCTATTTTCATGATAAGATGACTTCAGCTGAGCATGGAATTCCAAGTGAGAGTTCACCATTCTTTTCTCTACTGTGAAAATAATGGATTTCTTACTATTTTGTATCCTGTTCCCATTATCTTTATTTCTCCCTTCTAAGTTTTTAAGTTCATCTGTGATTCTAAGTTCAGCTGTAATTCAGCAATAATGTCTTCAAATTATTTTATTCAGTGAGCATTGCTGTGCATTTCTCAACAGAGATTTTATCTGCCATTATGTTACCATTCACCTGTCTATGTAGGATTCCTCTAAACAGCTCAGTCTTTTCCAGCTTTTAGTGAAATTAAATATTTTATGTTGGGTATCTATTTTCTGATCTTCCTTAGCCCTTTAATTAATAGCTAGCCAATAAATAATAACAAATCACAAACTGTTAATGTCTCAGTTCTTACTTTCAAGGCAGATTGGAATTTTTGCCGGTCTTTTTAATATTTATAAGAATTTTTAGAATTAATAGAATAAAGTATATAAAGCAAACATTTGTGTGTGTATGTGTATTTTCATGGGTTTACACGTAGAAGAGTCTCTTTGCTCAAAATGACTCAAAACCCAGCTGGACACAAACAGCCTGCCCAAGATGGTCCTGAGTGGAGCAGGAGGCCAGGCTAGGTGACCTCCAGAAGTCCCTGGTGACATGAACTATGTTACAGAATAGTCTCATTTAGTTTGGAAAAGACTCTTAAGATCATGAGGTCAAAAGAAAACCACTCTGTGAATTTCATTGTTTGCCCAAATTACTTTCAGACACAAATTTCCTGTGTATTTTGGCTAGATGGAAAAAATTTGGTAAAGAATGGAGTTTGAAATCAAAACATTCTAATTAACCACAAAGTTATTATTAGATTTTCAATTAATGTTATTTTATTGCAGATTTTCTCTTAGCACTCTGGCTTGTCTTGAACTTCTTACAAAATCTCAAGACCTACATGAAATCTACATTATTTTCTAGACAATTCTCCTTTTTCACTCCAAATTACAACTAAAGTATTTCTTGATAGTTTGTGACTTTAACTGAATTTCTTTTCCTTCTTTGCCTGCAGCTTCTTTCCCAGACCCTTTAAATCTGACAGGGACAACCAGCCTTCGACCTACAGGGGAATTTTGCAAGTGTCTGCCGCTGGCTGAATTATTTAAAGAAATAGAAACAATGTTGAAAGGTTAAAAATAATTCTATATTCAGCTCACTTTCTAACATTTTATTCTAATATTTTTCTCTCATATATTTGTTCGTTCATCAGATTGACTCAAACTGTTATTTTAAACACACTACAAGGGAATTCTTCTAAGATTTTCTCAGAAAAAAAAATTTTGCGGGTCAACTCTACAAAGCAACCCCACACAGCCATTCATTCATTCACCACCCCCCCCCAGTGGGATGGGGGACAAGTTTCACATTTGTGTAGAACAACTCTGGATGGGAAACTGGTCTCTGGGCTAACGTGAACAGGTGTTTTTGAATCCGTGGTGTGCAGAACTAGGATGATCCTGAGAAGGACTCTGCCTGACTGGAGTCATGTTGGAAAATTGTCCTGGTGTGAGGATGGTGATGTGTGGCCATGTCATCTGCCAAAAGCAGAGCAAGCTGAGGCGCTGCCCGACAGCCAGGAGCTGGAGTGAAGCAGGAGTGACAGACAACGCCTGCTGTGCAGACAGAAGGGACAGGGAATATTTCTTGTAATCTTAACAAAAACAATTCAGTGCATATGTTATCCATAAGTCATGTCCTTTTCTTGCTGCACTGATGGATTCTGCTGCTGAGATGGTGCTGGGTGCTTCTGGATGCTGCTAATACTTGAACATAAAATGTGGCATGAATATGACATACCAGTATGGGTTGATGCACTGTCTTGCCAGTAGGCTGCCTTTTGTCCTTTTATTTAGGATCAGCATTATTATCATTTATTACAATCATTTCAGTTGAAATGTGGAATCAAATTTTTTGTGAGTAAAGGTGTAACAATAGTACCCCACAGCAACAGACTTGGATCTAGTGAAACAAATATAAGGCCTCCTTCTACTGTCATCCAGCAGGAAAGGAAAGTAATTTTTAAATCATCTTATGTAGAAAGAAGAAGAAGAAATGAAACAATGGACTCCAGTTCACAAATGCCCTATTGAAATCAATGGACTGGAGTTCAAAAGTCACTTACCTGGACTTAGTGGCTTCAAACTTCTTTCAAATAATTGATTTCTCAGAGTAGATGTAGTTAGGGAACCACTAACAAAAAAAGATCACCTATTTCATAGGGATACAATACCATAGAGGCATTCACTGGGCTATCTGATCTGAGGGCAATCTGTGACAGAGAACAGTGTTTTGTGCTGGGGTCTTCAGCAATCCCAAGGAAAAGAAGCTACATCCCCAGCCCACAGTCAGGTCAGGAGAGCAGGCAGAACTAGGCACTAGCAATGGGAACAGTTGTGAACCAGCTTTGGTTATTAATAAGATTACAGCTGTACTACTTGTTTTGGTACAAGGGAACAGATGGGCCTATTGTGATATTATCCAAACACTGAAAAAAAGACCCAATTATGTTTTGAGCACGCATCAAAAAAAGACCAAAAGGAGTAAATGTCTTTTCCTTCACTTGCACAACTTAACAGGGATTCCCATACAGAAGAACAGGTCCTTGACAGACCAAACCAGCCCCAAGACACTTTCCATGTTGTAATGTTTTATTTCCACCTCATCAGATGCTGATCTGCTATGTGAATGCCATTGCTCGGACACAGAACATTGTAAGCAATTATTTGGTAATAAACCCCCCCCACCTAATGTTATGAATAATGGCAAGACAGAGCTGTGACAAAAACTGCACAATTTACTGCACTGCAGTTACAGCTACCTGTAAATTCTTGCTGTGGGTATCCTCTCTGGAACTTCACACAATCCCTTCCCTCCCTGTGTTTTAGGGAGTTAACCTTGCGTTCCTTAAGAGAGAAATTAAAAGAGAAGAAAAATCCCACCCCTAATTAAATAGTGAGAGAATTTTATAAATAGACATAGTTACAATTGTGTTCACTGAAACATACACTGAGCCTTGCACTAACAGTAATTGTCTCACCTTAAACTGCTCATGCAGTTACCACTAATGTACATGTTCCAGAAGCTCCAGAGTGGGAGAGGGATTAGCCTAATTGGTGATGAGAGAAATTGTAGAAGGCTCCGTAGTTTGCATGTAAGTCTCGGAAGTATTAATGAACTGGTTGGTTAAAATTAGGTATAATGTGGATCTTCATACAGGCTAAACTACTTTTGGGAATTCAGTGGTTCATAATTGAAGACAAAAGTCCCCCCATTATTACCATAATAATTCTCCTACATATAAGAAACCAAAATGGAGTTCTTCAACAGTGTTCTATACAGCACAAAGGATGTGCTTCCCATATAGAATTTGTTAATATCAAGAATCTGGGTTTCTTTTATTCTGTTGATGATAGTGACAGTACATGAAAACACTGCTAATAAATTCATTGGGTCCTACTTCCAATCCTATTAATAAAATGTTTTGAAAATCATAAACCAGGATTTTTGACCAGTTGATTTACACCTGGAAACATGCTGTACCTGGATGTGCTTCTTGCTCTGCTTTTACAGCTTTTTGCACCTTTGTACGCCTGACACCACTGCTCAGGGAACCCAGACTGGAGCAAGGTGGGGAGGAATGGATGGCGGATTGAACCAGTGGGATTCAACCCCAAATTCAGCAGAAACAAAATAAATGATTATGAACTATAGAGTCCATGAATAAAACCTTTGCAAACAACTCACAGGACAAGGTATAGAACTGAAAAAGGCTAGACTTAGAGTAGGTATAAGGAAGAAATTTTTTCCAATGAGAGTATTGAAGCACTGGCACAGATTTCCCAGAGAAGTGGTAAATGCTCCATCCCTGAAAACACAGAGCCATGAGAAACCTGATCTAGTTGACTGCAGGAGGTGTTGGAGTAGGTGATCACTAAGGAGTTCTTCCAACCCAAACTGTTCTGCTATTCCATGAAATTCTCCTTTAGATGATATTTGAGATCAAAAGAGTCCCCAGTAGCTCAGTTAATTCTACTTCACAAAGGTGACTTAATATTAAAAGTTGTTGTTTAAGTATTTATACTTTTTATATGAGAACATAAAACATCCTCAAAGCCTAACTTGGTATATTCATGAAATTCCCAAGCCTATCTTTTATTTCCCCCCAGTAATACTCCCTAGGTTTCTCCTGGAAAGAAAGCAAAAAATCACAGATCTTGATGTTGCTCAACTTTCTGCATCTGAAGATGTAAAACTAAAATAAATATTTCTGTATTTTACCAAAAGATTCTGACTTGGTAGAAACACTCAGAGCATATTTCACAGATTAGTCATCTAGAAAACACAATATAAAATTGTGGCTATCTGTGATCTCCATTGTGGTGGGGTGTGATATGAAAGTCCAGGACTTGACTTATTTTTTGAGATGTTGGGGAAAGAGCTCAAATCATGGTCTCATTTTATTACAAAATAAAAAATCTCGGGATACAATCATTGCTTCCAAGAGACAAGACCAAATAGCATGGAGTGACTATACTGCTAAAAGGATAATTGTCCCTAGACCAGACTGGACTTACAGTGCTATGTGTCTCATGGCTTTGCTCGCCCCCTGCCCTGTACATTGGTCCTCAGATGTTAATATTGGTTTTGAACGTTGTCAGTCCAAAGCATCTGAAATAACAGGAAGCTGTGCCACATTCCAGAATGTTTCCATAACCCGATGCTGAAGGAGTTGTACACCCTGGGATATGGCAGGATGATGCTGCAGGTGTTTGAGGATGTCACACTGTTAAAATAGCACTGGGAAACCGTGTAAAACAGAGAAAGCCAAACTGGGTATGTAATTTAGACAGACTTTTGCCTGAAGACAGACCCCAGAGAAGAGTGAAGATGTGCATTTCAGCTCTGGGAGTTCTAACTCAGATGAATGATTAATTGTTTAGGAGGTAATCCCCTGGACAAGAGTGATTGCAGAAATTCTTCAGAGGGAAATTTTGTGTCTGCTTTGTGCTTTGTTCTTGGTCGTTCTTTTCAAAAGTTACAATCTCCGTCCAGGCACTAATAAGGAAGTCAACTGCCAAAGTTCAAGGGAATGATGGTGAGTAACAAAACAGCAATTAGAAATTTCCTCTCTGGAAGGGGAAGTAAAAAGAATTCGATGGTCTAAAATATATACTTTATTATTAGTAGCAGTATTAGTATTAATATTAGTATTATTAGTATTATTAGTATTTTGGATAGTCTTAAGTTTTAAAGTAATTTTATAAAACACCTCTATTTGTCAAGGTTCTTTGGTCAGGGAGGTGGTCTGAAAGCACTCATTGCCTCGAGGAAAGAGTTCAGGGTCTGCATCTCCAGCTACCTTAGGTTCCCAGAATGTTCCTGACAGAGAACCGAACAAATTCTGTAACTTAACTTCTTACTGTGTTGTACAGTTGCTCAATAAGGCTGGCTATTCATAAAGGAAATTGCAGACCCCGGACAAACTCCCAGTGCAATCCCTTTCATTTAAACAAAATTGAAAAATATCACTAATGAGGTGCCAAATTAAGGCAGCAAGTGCTCATACACATTCCAGGCAGCTGATTATCTCTCATCAAGGTGCCTAAGTAATACAGTCCTCATAATGAACTAATGGATTTGCAGGTCCAGTTAACACAAAAGTTCAACCTCAGACAAGTTAAAGTTAATCAAGTACAAAAAGGATTAAATTAGTACATTTAAATTCAACTGACAGAGGCATTAGAGCTGTGCTGCATTCCCTTATTTTCTGCTTTGGTGTTAAGTGTTGGGAAGAGAATGGCAGTTGAAGTATCCCACTCTTTGGGGACTTCATGCTTCAGTTCTTTACCACCCATGCATATGGAGTCGCTAATGACAGAGCAGCTACCCATCAGGGAATGCAATTCCACGTAGACATTTTCACCAAAATGGATTATTTCAGCCTCGTTGGTCACAGATTCTGTAGTTTTCCAGTGATTCATCTTACTATTAATAATGTCAGAGAATTTTAGGCCCTTGAATTAAATAATGATAAATAGGAGCCACTGAGCGAGCTCAGCAGAGGCAGTGCTGTTTATTTCAGTGTGAAGCTCTGTCAGGCCTGATAAATCGGATCCCTGAAATAGTTTATAAAGTACTGAATTGATGTGGCGGTTGGTGAGGGAGAGAATTAATGTTACGAAATAGGCCTGCAACCTAGATTTGATGAAAGCTGAGGAAAGCCTTTTATATAAATTCTGTGTCTGTGTAGGAAATGGTTGCAGTGCGAGGTGAAAGAGCTGCACAGGGAAATAATGTGCCTCTGTAATCTCGGTGGGTACAGGTCAGGGAAGCAGGCGCTCTGCGGCTGCCGGCAGTGCTGGAGCTCTGCGGCGCTACACAAGAGCTGTGCCAAGAGGAGGGGTGGTCACAGGCTGCTCATTTATTACACCAAACACCGAGGACACATGCACAAAAGCAAAATGAAAGGCTTTTTAGAGATGCAGAAAAGGCTTTCGAGTTCCACATGGCTGGCTGTGCCAAGCTGCTGGGAAGGAAGGGATCCTTGATGTTGCCCTCAGTAGTGCAGTTGCTATTGCTAATCTCTGGCTGAATTAATGGTTTCCTCTTCCGATCACTTCATAAAAATCCACTGGAAAATCATGTTAAAATCATCTTCCATGCAGTTCATAATTCTAGGTGTGTGCTTTCCAATTGTAGCAGATAGGATTGCTAGGAATGGTAGCCAGTAACAGAGCTGGCTGATCTGGGTGTTCTGGGACACACAGCTTTCAGGAAAAACATGTTACCCACAGAAATGCGAACTTTTCAAAGCTGCTTACTGATGGAATTGTGCACGCAATTGCTGTTAGTGAGACCTGGTGGAACCAGATGTTGCAAGCGTTCAGTAATGGAGGTGCAATATTTCTGCACCAAGCTGAGGGGGAAGGATGACAACGTTTATCTAGCTGTTTCAGTTGTGGCAACACACCAGTGATGAACAATTTCCTTAAATGTTTTACTTATTGCTAGGGATTTATATTTTTATTTAAGTCTTTAAATAAAGAGAGATTCTGAGATCCTGATGCATGGTCATAGAATCATAGAATATGCTGAATTGGAAAGGACCCATTAGGATCACTGAGTCCAACTCCTGGCTCTGTGCAGGACATCCCAAGAATCACATCAGGTGAGAATGCGAGATGTGAGAATCACATCAATGCCTGAGAGCATTGCCTAAAGGCTTCTTGAACTCTGTCAGGCTGGTGCTGTGGCCACTTCTCTGGGCAGCCTGTTCCAGTGCCCAAGCACACTGTGGGTAAAGAACCTTTTCCTGATATCCAGCCTGACCCTGACCAGCTTTGTGCCATTTCCTCAAATCCTGTCACTGGTCATGAGAGTGAAGATATTGGTACCTGCCCGTCCCCTTCCCCTCACAGGAAGCTGTGGCTGCACTGAGGTCTCCCCTCAGCCTCCTCTGCTCCAGGCTGAGCAGGCCCAGCGCCCTCAGCCGCTGCTCACGCAGCTTCTCCTCAGGGCCCTTCACCAGCTTTGTGGCCTCCTTGGGACTCTCTCTCTCATAGTTTAATGTCTTTTTTATATTGTGGTGCCCAAAACTGCCCCCAGCTCTCGAGGTGAGGCCTCCCCAGCCCAGAGCAGAGCAGGACAATCTCTTCCTGGCCTGGCAGGCCATGCTGTGCCTGATGTCCCCAGGACAGGGCTGGCCCTCCTGGCTGCAGGGCACTGCTGATTTGTGTTTAACTTTCCACTGATCAGGACCCCAGCTCCCCTTCTGCAGGGCTGCTCTCCAGCCTCTCACCCCCCAGTCTATACACACAGCCGGGTTTGCCTCATCCCAGGTGCAGAGGAATTCTGTGGGTGGAGTTCAGTTCCTTGTTCGGTCAGTCTGCTGTGCTACTTTTTGATTTTATATTTGCTCATGAGGAGACCCTAAAGGGACGAAAGGAGGAGGGGCTTTTTTTGATGTCACTCCCTTTCCTGACACTGTGTCACAGTACTAAGGGCCAAAGCAATAATTATTCATGTGGGTCATAGACTTCAAACCACAGGATGTGGCCACAGGATGAGGCTGCTGGACAGGGGATGATAGTTAACAATTCTGTGTCTGCTTCTTCCTACAAAATAGTAAAGGGAGGGAAATATGGTAGGTGTTTATCACCCCTAAAGGCATGTTCTAGGTCTCATTGTTAGTCCTTTGTTTGTTTTCCCATTAAATTTTTTTATTGTTTTTACAATAACTTTTTACAATATTGCTTTTATTGTTTTTACATTATTATTACAGGTATTCACCATCCACATTTTACAGAGCTACAGCATGGGCAAGACCTGAAAATAAGAGCCATAGCTACTCTTCTACAGCTCAGTCAATAGAAAATCTGATCAATCTAACAGGGGAATCAGTGGGTTAAGATTTAAAGGGTAATCCTTTCATGCAGTTGAAACGTATAATATCAGAACCATACAAATGGTTAGATAATATTCAGCATTTAGACTGAGTTTTGGGAAGCGCTTTGGTGTTCCCTTTCTTCCCCATCAGATTTATCTCATCTCTACTAACAACCATAAAATTACTCTGTAAATTGCATAAGTGCATGCAGTATCAAAACAATGAGAACACCACCAGGATAGAAAAATAAATATACCTTTCCCTTAAATGTATTATTTATCAGTGATGTGCCTTGAAATAACTTGGTACCTGTTTTCTGTCTCCCTAGTCTTTTGTCCTTCCTTGATCTCTGAAAAGCACAGATCTGTTTCAAGTGCCTTATGCAAGGAGGAAAAATAAAATGGGCTGAATTAAAAAGTATTCTGATTATCTTAATGTGGATAATTTAAGCTCTTAATCTTCAGTATCACAAGATTAAAGGAAGATTGTAAACTATAAAGTAAAAACAAGGGAAGACTTTCAGAAAGTTCCCCTTACTACTGATAGAAAAATATGTATTTAGAAATGAGACAAGAATACGATTTTTCTCTGACTTAACCTTCTTTGTTCCCTTCTAATTCTGCTTGAAATAATAAAGAATTTTTGAATATGAAATAGCTTGGAGGAGTTTAAAGAAATGTCCTGAAAACAGTGAAAAAGACTCCCAGACACTCAGCTCACCTTACTTTCTATACCAGCACCTCAGCTAATTGCTGTCATCTGCCTTTACAGTCAAGAGAGAGAAACAAACACTTTTACTGCCCTATGTTAGCATGAGAAGGATTTATTCTTTTAAGTACATCTCTAATCTTTTCCTTGATCCCACCCCAATATATAGCAGTGCATTCCAGCAACTGGAAAGTGATGTTTGCTCATGGATGGGAATGCCAGATGTAGTCCTGCTATAGTCCTTAGTTCCCTGTCCTATTTGAAATAAAAACTGTTTTACTCCATTCCCTCAAGATGTGTTTTAGTGAGTTATTTATAGAAAAGTCCAGATCTGTTTGAGTAACTAACATCTTGTGGTGTTTTGCTTTCTTTGTATATTTGTTTTTAATTTGTTTGTGTCTTTGTGTAGCATAATGGTTCCATTTTGTCATCTTCCTATTTCCCTGCCTCCACCTGATTTAATTTCTAGTAAATCTTTAGAACATATCTTTCACAGCACAGTCTGGGTCCACCTAGGGTCTAGTCTTAGAAAGATGTGTTATGAGATTCAGCTCCTTTATAGAGAGGTGTTGGTGGGGGCAAAGCAAATTATAAACCCAGCTGAGAAGTGATTCAGGATAACAACAACAGCTGAAACTTCTCAAGGAAAAGAGATACAGGTAGCAGACAATCCTCTTCGAGAGGCTGGGATAGCTGGAGGAGAAATTAGGATGAAAAACTGTATAAAAACATTTCAGAGAGAAATATCATTCATGAAATCTACTCAGAAAGTAACCAGAAGGGAAAGAGGGTGTGAATGTCTCGATTTTGAGGCTGACAAGTCTATCATACAGTTAATGATATCCTAGCAAAAGGCTCTAAACCAGCCTCCAGATGTCACAGACAAGTCTTTCTGTAGGGGGAAATCTTAGTGATACTCCCATTCAAGAATGATTAATAGTTTTTGTAGTAATTACAATTAACATTAGCAATGAATGTAGGAAGCTCTGTGACTCCTTATGAAGTATCAACTTCAAAATTGCTTGTGATGCATTAGGACTGGTAAATTAAATTAAATTAAATTTTAAAAATTAAGGGTTTTTTTGTAGTTTTTAAATTAATATTATATGCAAACGGATAAAATCAGACTATCTGAAATTCATCCAATGTGAATTTTAAATACACTTTCTGTGCTCTATATTTATTTTTCTGCTGTATAGCTAAACCTGATAGTTGAGTTTCTGGACACTGAAAATCCATTACAGGTCTGTCCTTCAGGATGACGGTCTAAATTTCTATTTTAATAAGAGCAACACTTCTAGTGGTAAAGTTGGTATTTTTGGGGCCCAGCCTTTGATTTATATAGCTATGCATCATACCAACATTGAACTGTAGCTCTCTGATATAAAGCAATATTAAGCAGAAAGTATGTTCTTCAAAGTATTTTTCTTATTCTTATCTTTTCCTCACAAGATTTCTCATCTGAACCTGTGAGGATTAAGACCCAGTAATTTTCAAGCTAGAAAATGTGCTCTGGGGAAGAGACAATGAGAGTTTCTGTGGCTACTGGAAATCAACATTCAGTGTTTCCTAAAACTGTCTTTCACAGCCTTTCTTCATTGGAAATTGCAGATTTCTTGAGACTGCATATGACCTCTCTTTAGAGAGCAAAAACATTTATCCCCTGCTAGAGCTGAACTAGCTGTACTTGATTGCATCATATATATCTAACAGCTTAACCTGCTCCATGCCATAACCTAACAACAGGACAGAAGTTCATTGGAAGTTGCTCTCTCCTAATGCAAATGAAATGAAAGGTTGGAACCCTTTTTAACCTATTTAATCAAATATGTACTCATACTAGGTAATTTCTCCAGCCTGCTCTGTCAGTGTCCTCAAAGAATCCTGATAGCACAGGAAAATCTCCAGTAGGTGTCTCTGACAGTGAGTATATTCCATTCTCTCTGCTCAAATCCCAAAAGAATTTAGGTTTTATAATGCTTGTTACAAACACTTGTGATAATCCTGCCAAAGAGTAGAGTTAATATCTCTGAAACAAGTGTCAAGTCCTAATAGCTGAAACATTGATGTAGAGATGGGTGAAATGAAGGTAATCAGTGGAAAATAAAAAGGAGAAGGATTTTAGCAGTGTCTGTGGCACTGTTTTCCTGTAGTTACCTCTCATCATGATTCACAACCCTAAACAGTCAGGCTAGGCCTATTGGTGGGCAAGCCAACATTCTCATTTAGGAGATGCTTGTGCCCATTTTTGTATGCAATCATTCAAGTTCTGTGGCTCCTGACTAGAAAGGAAACTTTAATTTCATTATCAAGCTCAAATATCTGAGACTTCATGTCAGACTGTAGGGTTTTTTAGGCTTTCACAGTTTCTCCCTTGAAAACTGTTGCTTGTTCAGACCAATCAAGTATCAACTAGTCCTGTGAGCTGGGGCAAGCGGGCGTAAGGCTGCGGGGTAGCACTGGCCTGTAGGAGGTACAGCTGGTCTCTAGACATCAGTTGGAAATCAACTAAGCATTGTATGGGAAAACCACCTGTTGGAGCATGTTGGTTTGATGATGAACCATGAAAGATGAAAAAACACCACATTCAAAAATCATATTTTCTGGCCTCCAAGTCTTTGGCTTGATATTGGTGAAAGGTTTGTTAGCTAGGATAGGAACTGATGTGTAGGTGGCTTTGTCCACATAAATTAAAACAAATTTAGTTCCCTAGAGGGTTAGGCAAATTCAGGCTAGTTCTTGCAAAGATAGACTTAAACAAAATCTTTTGAAGACTAAGACATAAATATTTGCTTTTGAATCAATACATAAAAATGCTACCAGTTCCTGCTTTTCCTATCATTGATTTGTCCCCCTGGACCACTTAAATTTTAATGCTCTTATTCAACCAAGTTTAATAATTTCCCATAATTGACTTCAAGGTAACAGTTTGTAGAGAAAGATTATCTCAAGTACAGCTTTTCAAATTTGGCTGTAGCTTCCCATATACTGTGGTTAGAGAATGTCCTGATTTAGTCTATTGCCATGGAAACAGAGGAAATACAAAGAAATTAGTAGAACTCCAAAATTTTTATGTCATTTTTACAAAACAGCAATAGCAGATGAAGCAATAGGCATGAATAAAATTCAGCAGTGTTTTTTAAAATATTTTTTTCTAACTAGTTGGATAGAGCAGTTAAAAATTCCAATAAAGCTTGCAATTTATTAATAGTAATAATCAAGTTACCTGGGGGAATAATCTGAAATTAGAATGTACATTTTGCTATCAATATCCATAGCAGTAAATGTTATCATATTAACCTTTTCACATTAGCACTGGAATCATAAATCTAACTTTTAACAAAATAAATAGTTCTCTTTGAAAGCAGATTTTTTTAAAATAGGGAGACTCCTAACTGTTCTCTTCTTAGCTGTCCAGGGTCTATTCTCAGAACTTTCAAAGCATCATCCTTTTCCTATCACCACAGAACCACCAACACTGCAATTTATTGGCAGGTTAACCAAATTCCTTCACTAGTAAGCAAAAACCTCCAAGCTATTTTTTGTGTTCATCAGTGGATGGCATTCAGGTCAATTTTCATCTTTCTTTCTTTACCAGTGCTGTTTTAGCTCTCCCTGAAGAGAGCAAAGACATGTGATGGGAAGGATATAGGTTATTCTGAATGGGGTAAGACAATTCCCACATATTCATATCCAGATCTTCATGAGTGTCATGATTAGAGACTTGGAGACACATTTGCTTCTCTCTTGCTGGGTCATCTTGCTCTTATCATGAAATCACAGAATCACAAAATAAGCTAATTTGGAACATTGAGTCCAACTCCTGGCCCTGCACAGGACATCCCAGGAGTCACACCCTGTGCCTGAGAGCATTGTCCAAAGGCTTCTTGAACTCTGCCAGGTTGGTGCTGTGGCCACTTGTGGCGTTGTGTTTAAGTTTGTCTGTTGTTTTATTACGAACGTTAGTTAGTTAGTTAGTTAGTTAAAATTGGTTCATTCCTTGTACCCTCACCTGTTCCCTCAGAATGGTTTACCCCAACTTGCTTATCACCAAGTTTCCTGCCACTGGCATGTCAGTCAGTGCACCAAACTCCCTGTTCCTCCCCTGTTTCCCTTATATAGCCCTGTCAATTTTAAATAGTACTACCCCCTACCCCTGTCTATCACCCCTGTACCACCCAGTTCCTTCCGGAATGTTCCCTGTCAATCATCCTGATCCCCTGAGTTGGTTTGTCCCTCGGGCTTCTCTCCTCCCTTGAGCTTTTCTCATTAGTCCTTCATAGTCCCTTATCTCTCCTCTGGTTTTCCCCCATTGGTTGTGTCAGGTTCCAACCCCAATACTGTAACATTTATAATCCCTAGCCAGAGCCTTGTCAGGGAGTCACTTGTTCCTGCCACCCTTCAGGAATAAAACCTCCTTGGACAGCACACAGGTGGTCTCTCTTTCTTGCTCTTTGTCTTGGCTTCTCGCGGAGTTGTTTTCCTGCAGCCTTACCCACGTGGCTGCAATCACCACTACCTGGGCAGCCTCGGAGGAGCACCAGGAGTGGCCACACGTGCGGTAACCCGTCGGTCACACAAGGGGCTCTGCAGCCGGGCTTTCCGCCGCCCCGTGATCGACCAGGAGGCCATGCCGCAGCCACTTCCCTGGGGAGCCTGCTCAGGTGCCCAACCACCCTCTTCACCTTCCTCTCTCTAATATCCACACGAAACCTTCCCTGACACCGTTTCAGGCCATTCCATCAGATCCTGTCACAGGTCACTGCAAAGAAGAGATCAGTGTCGTGTACTTTCACTCCAGCACTGAATTACAGCTGGAAGGCAAGGTCCCAAAGTGCAAAGGACAGTTTGGGGCAGCCAGAGAAGGGCCAGAAAATGTGGCTCTTTCCTACACTGCAACTTCCTGGAAGGAAAGTTTCCCAGGAAACTTTACCTGTATTGATGCATGACCCTGACATGCTGAGCATCTTCCATCTGCTTGACATGTGGATACCTTGCCGGTGCTTTAGGTAGCATCTTCTAGATTTTCTTTTGAAAGAAATTGGTTTTAATTTACTTTTTAGTGAAGGGACTTAGATAATTTGTTAATGAATGGCACTGGACTTTGGCCTTTAAACTACCTTCCAGGTTTTTTTCTCAGTAAAAACCTGTAGAAAAACACAAGTTAAATGGTATAGAAACCTTAGTAATTATCAAAAAATAATGCATTTGTCTCTATATTACTCACCTTTTTTTCTATAAATATTACCCTTGAGAGCTAGCATTTGTGAGCACTCTCTTGGGTTTTTTCAGATATAATGTTGATTTTTTTCTACAAATATTTCTGATCAAGCAGAGTATTGGCATGCTTGGCATTCAAAGTTAAAGATGTTTGAATGATAATAGATGTCACACTGAAGTTTTTTCTTCCCTGATTATGTAAGGTGTATAATTTTAGGAACTGTATTGCTAGGTAGTTCTCCATCCCAAACATGGTTCTCTAAATGCTCCTTAATAGTCTCATAATTTTTTAGCTTCAACAAAATTGTTTGACAGAATATTTAAAGGAAGCTAAACAAAAGGGATTCCAAAGTGTCAACCTGTAACCTCAGACATGGCTGTATAGTCTGAAAAACCTATTGCTAACCTGAAGGCATGTATGCAGAAACAGAATTTTCGATATAAATGTTGGCTTACAATCCTTATCTTTAGGCAGGCACTGCTGATGTCCTTCACCAGGCCTTTCATCAGTATAATTCAAGCCATAATGTTACAACGTATGGAACTAATCTAAATGTATTTCATTTCCATCTGAAACTTACATTTACTTACATTTTAGTTTTATATATAAAAGAAACCCAAAAAACAAAGAAGTAGATTAAATAAAAAATTAGTCAACAGGCAAGTTAAGCTATGAAATTTTAGGAAGTCTTAAAGCATCTGTCCAATCCCACCTTAGCCCATTTATTACACCATGAGATAATCAAGTTGTAATTAGATGCTCACTTGATTTTTTTTCAGAGAATGCTTGCTTGGCACACCCCACTGGATGTACTCTTCATGCTCTTCACTACTCGGTTTTTTCCTCTTTGGTTGGTGGAGTAACCCTATCATAATGCCAGCCTTTCTCTGTCATATGCTCTTTATCCACAGTTAGTATAGTATATGTTATTTTCCCATAGAAAATTTTGAAATATCTGAGAGTTTCACAGGTACATATTAATTTATTTTCACAGCAGCACATTTAAAATAGGGAGAAATATTCAAATTTTTTAGAAGTGAAGAATTAAAATACCCACATAAGAAGGTCAAAATTACATGTTCAGTTTTTAGACAACCTACATGCTTTAAATGTTTTACCAGCTCCTACAAATTTCCTACTAATTGAACTGTAAATAATGAACCATTATTCAAATCAGTTGCCAAAAATCTCAGGCTAGACACCAGGTGACCACTCTTGAAAATATTCTGGTCATGCTTTTTTTCACAAATTTGATTAACCCAATAAAGCTAAGAGCTCTCCTTTCTTCTTCCGTGATCCTCAGCTCAGTCCTTGCTTACCTTCCAGCTTCTGTGTCATTTTCAGTACATGAGAGGTCTTCATTAGATGGGTCCATGTAAGTTGGCTCCTTGAGCAAGTTCCTCTGTGCTGAATGGGGCCAGAGCTGTGGGAATGTACCCTTTGGTCACACACCTATGGCTGCCAAACCCATTCACAGTGCCTGCTACTCTGGCCTGGTAATCTACTTTAAAAAGATCAGTTCAGGGCAAATATGGACAATTTCCAGAAGGGGAAATGTTTGAGTAAATTAATTAAATGTGGTTTGATTCTCTACATCACTGAAAATGGTTTGTATCAGTGGAGCAAAGTGAATTGTACCTGCTGGTGGCCAGACATGATCCATTGTGAGGGCAGCGTGAGTACAAGGACTGTAACCAATCCCACCTCTAATTAACACAACTAAAGGGCATTATTTCAATGGTGATGGCAATGATTGTGATTCCTCAAAGTGGAACTGAAGCCAATCAATCTGAGCCCATTAGACCCAATCCAATTAAATAGGATATCGTCTGTTTTACGAGAGAGAAACATGGCCTACAAAGAAGACATGACGATAACTAAAAGAAAGGGAGGAATTATGATTAATTCAGCTTTCATTTTGCATAGTTGCTCTGATAATTCTTCAGTATATTAAATAGATCATATTTACATACAATCAAAATTGATGAAGCTTATCAGTAACATCACTTGTATCAACAGTGTTAATCTAAGGAAAAAGTCCAGATAATAAACACTTACTTTTTTACCTCAGTCTTATAGTTCAGACTGCCTTTCACATTCCAACTAATCACTAGCTAATCTAGAGGTTATCCTAAATAGTTCAACTGGAAATAGATGAGCTATTTAATTCATAAAAACCAAAGTAGATATTTATCACTTATTGATTTTTTATCATTTGATAAAATGTTCTTCTAAACCAGCTTTGCTTTGAAAGCTGGAAACACTGGGATGATTTAGAGGTAAGTACATAGCTGCAAAGTGACTACAAGCTACTATCAGCTGTAATTAGTAACATATCCCATTATTATTGAATCTGTTCTGTGATCTCATGAAACACATGAGCTTGGAGTATCCGCAGCAGGAGAACAGGATTCTTAAATATCATGTCACCCAGTCTTCCAGTTCAGATCTGTCTCAAGAGACTTTGAATAGTTCTGCTAGAGAGTTTTGGAACCAAGAAATGTCAAAAAGATTATTCAAAGCAAAACAGTGAATTGCTTGAGTATGCAGATTTCCAGAGAGCAGGCTTTTTGCTTTTGGCACTGACAGTTCTAGTACAGACTGGAGAGTGAATGTCATAAACTAATGTTCCTCAGCAGAAAACTTGAAAATGGACCAATATTCACTCACTTTGAAGCCTATCTGGCATGAATAAACCAGCAGTAGGGATTCACCTTGCACCTCCACTTGATGAGATCCTCTGGACTATCACTGCAGTCAGGAGAGAGCAATAAACCCCCTAAAGCACAGGCCAGCTGATCCTAAAAGCACAGACAAAACAAATCAGTGCCTCTTCCTCCTTACTGTTTATAGAGGGAGAAGTGTGTGACTTACTGCAGACACCTGGAATCAGGTGAGATGAAACCCCTGCCCCAGCACCACCTGCCCATCCAGGGCAGGATCAGGATACTTGATTTTCAGGTTTTTATGGTGCACATTTTTATTTTATCTGCATATCTTTATCAACATTTCTCTCTATACTTCTCTTGTCTTTTGTATAGGATAGGGGATAATAGTTCTTCATCTTTGGAGTGAAAGGTAAGGATTAACTGTGTGCTATCCAAATATCATGATTCACTGGACAATATCCTAGATGAATGGGTTGAAAGAGAAAGACAGATAGATGCATATATGAGATTAATTTTTGTTAAATTCTTTGGCTCTTTTGATGTATAAAGCTATGTGTATTCAGTATATAACTATTTTAGTATTTTACTTGTACTGGTTAATTCATCCATAGTTTAGAGGATTTTAAGAATAGCCTAGGTTCCTGTCAGATAAATCTCCCCTGTTTTGCAGCTACAAAAGGAACTGAACTAGATTTATGACTGTAAATACCTTTTTTCTTTTAAGGGGTAAATTGATAGACACCTTCCCATGAGACTCCCTATAGATATGGTGACTGTCTTAATGACTATTCCATATCAAGCCCATTCTGCTAAAGAGCTGCTAAATTAAAAGGCTGCTGTTTGAAGCAAAAGCTACAAACTGAATTTCAAACGCCTAATAAGATACTGAAAATTACCTCTAGCTTTCAAATGTCACATACTGTAAAAATACAAATTAGACTGTAAAATTCAGCCTAGCCATAATTAACACTATGATGTGTTCAAATAATCAAACATTATCCTCAGAGGAGTCTACAGAAGAAGATTATCATGAGCAGTAGTTCACTAATCATTATACGACAACTATTTTTATGTCATTGATCTAGACTGCCTTGTCTATTTTGTCAGTGTCACTCAGCATCTCTTAAAAAAGGTGATATTTTCCCCCACACAGAGACAGTTCGTCCTACAGCTCCAATTGATGTCAACCTTTGCTCACAGTTATCATCTGCACACAGCCAGGCTTCATTTTAAATCAGAGAAGCAGGGATAAATAAAACTGGATAGCTTTCAATTCTAATCACATCCTGTTTTACCTCGCATCAGCCAAAAAGTTTGCATGAAATGATGGGTGTTTCTCTATGCAAGTTAAAAAGTAAGTTTAAGATTTTCAAATTTTCTAAAAAATAATCTCTTAGATCTTTTATCAATTTTGAAGAAATCATTCTTCTTTTCTTGGAGGATGAAAAAGCCTAAAGGATTTTATTGTTTTTAATAATAGAAAAGGAATTATTTCAGGAAGATAAAAATCAGATGTATTTTGTGAAAATGGAAAATGAGACAGTCACTATACTATGTATTATTAGATAGTCAGCACAGATTCCCAAATTTCCCAAAGCATAGTAATTGAATTTCACAGCTCCGCTCCTGATCTTCACACTTGCAAAATTTTCTGCAATCCATAAAGCATGACACAGATGTAAACTCAAAGGAGCTGAAGAGTTCAACCTTCTTGTATATTCCTCTTTAGTACTGAGTATCTACGTAAAAAAAAGTGAAGCTTCTGCAATTTAACCTTTTTTAAGATGTGTTTCTCCACTGCATATCTCCAAGCACAGGAGTATGAAAGAGAATGAAAATTCTTACCTACCCTCTATGTGTGGTTTAGCCTAATCCTTGAAAATAAAAATAAAAAGCCATGAATAAGAACTGGGGCTAGCCAAGTGTGTAATATGCTGCACTAACAACACTCACTAGAGAGTAAATCACCTATGACTTAGCTTCCAGAACACATAGACTATTAAGGAAAAAATTTACACCATGTGATATCTTTATGCAATATAATGCAGTGATAGTCAACTCTAACCTTACCTTGGAGCTCAAACAGAACTGCTCCAGAATTATTTATAAGATTAGGCAGAGTTGCACTTGGCTTGTTAAAAGTATTTCTGTTGATTTTACTTGAGTCAAAGGACAGTATGCAAAAACATCATTGGAGGGGATAATCTCAAAAACTGTAAGTTTAGTGGCATTTCTCTGAGAACTTCAAACGATTGTGTCTGGTTGGAAAAAAAAATTGCTCTAAGGTTCAACTCTTTAAAAAATACATAGTATGTGTGTATACCAAGAGTATGTAGGACGTCTGGATTGGGTTCCTACCTCTGCCTTGAATCTCTGCTCAATGTTGGCAACATTGCTCAGTCTCTGTAGCTCAGTTCCATGTCTATAAGGGAGATGTAATTAATTTTTCTTTTTACTGCTTTTAAATTTATTTCCTTTACTTCAGGAAATGGACTGTCTTTTCAATGTTATATTGAAAGTGTAGCCACAGAAATGAAACAGTAGAAATATCATTAGTAAATAAAAGCCAGGGTCTGATATTTTGATGACCTTGCTAATCATCAAATATTTGAGATAGAGCAGTTGTAACTTCAAAATGGCCATAAAAGAAGTGAAGAATGGCAGTAAATAGCCTATCCCATGAATATTGAAGTACATTTAATGTAACTTCATTATGACAAGATGGGGTGCAATAGCTAAGTGTTTTCCTAACTGGGAATTAAAGATACTGGGGACTAAAACTGTGAAGCTCCTCTAAAGTATTTCAAAATAATGTGCCACATGACAGAAATGTAATTCTCTACAAAGATTTTTGCTCCTGTTTCTGCATCTATGCTTTCTCTTTAGTATTTTTTCTCTTTTTTTAAGGAGAAAATTAATTTTAAGGGCAAAAGAAAAACCATATTGGCCAAGTCATGAAGGAAAAAGCAATGCCCCCCTCAACAATCAAAATCTTCCTGGGCTGTAGAAAGGGCGATATGCTTTTAGTGCCTTTAGCAACCTGCACGCTGGTGAGGAGAAGGATTTTGGCAGGAAGGGTGGAAGCAGACAGACAGCTGGCTCTGGTAGCCAGTTCCCTGTGCCTTCAGTCCACGCTGACGTGGTGTGAGTGTCTGGCAGGTGCTCCGGGCTCGGCGACGGCGCTGCCGCGGCTGCCACGCCATCGCGACACCGCCGCAAGGAGCGGGAGCTTGGCCAGGGCCAACTGGGAAGGTTGAGCTGCACCTTCTGGGCAGGAAAAAGGAAGAGTCTGTTAAGTAGCAGAGAGAAGTTATCAGAAGTGGCAATTTTTAAAGCGCTGTTAAAAAAAAAAAAAAACCAAAAAGACATTTGGTTCTTTTTGAGGAACATTTTTATAAGGGGGTTTTTGGGCCCAGACTACTTCTGTAAACTGAGTGGAAAGCATTCCATCATGAAGAATGGAAAAGAAGACAAAGCGCAGGGTACTTTAATTTTTATTCCTAATTTAAACTAAAATACCTGGTAGCGAGTGTTTCTGTTCACTGAATATCTCACAGAAACATTTGGTGCAGTACTTGTACAGCAGCACAGTTAAACTCCAGAAGTCAAGTTTTGCAATCTGCCATCAGAGCTTCTTTCAGGAAAGAACAAATTTCCTTTCCCTTAGTTTTCGTATTTTTCTTGATATTTTCATTGATATTCAATAATAAATATTTTCCTTGTTTCAAGTTCTGTTCAGTGATAATTTCTTTATTTGGTTTGTCAAAAAAGTTATCCCTTTGCATGAACTACGACACACGGTTATGAAGCAGTATTCCTTTTTTCTTCATTTCTATCTTTCTTTCTGGGCTAGTTTAGAAATAAAGACATTTTTGAATCGCTTACATTTTAACATTTGTTATAAAATGAGCCCACTTGGCACCTTGCATCCTTTAGAAGGCCTTTGCTCTTTAAAGAATTCATATACTTTTTTATTAGATTAGATTTTTTGAACGTCCACATACATATTGTAGATATCCCATTTGAATTAAAGGTTTATAAAATGGTCACTCATTTTGCAGTTTATAAATAGTTATATATATTACATCTGGTGAATGCAGAAGAGGCATAATCCATTTTGAATTCTTTTTCTCTCAGGATTCTCATTTTTTCCCCCTCTTACAAGTAATTAGCTAAATATCCGTAAGTGCTACTGGGTCAGTTTATGGTCATGGAGTTATTCAGTGCCTGCACTGTATCTGTCTTCCCTTATTTTTGTGCCAGGCGTTGCCTCGCCAGTTTAGCCATTCTTTCAAGTCTGCTTTAATTTTCCCTCAGCAAACAGCAAATTGATATCAGTTGACAGTGACATTTTCCACTGGTACTCTATAGCCACAACATTCCACAGCACACTTGTGTGGAAAACCTTACCTTTATGTGTGATCATTACCAGTTATCTGCTTGATTATCCTCAGAGTGATTTCCATTGCAAAATGTTGTAACTGTTCACCTACAGAATTTTCACCTCCTGAATTTCCCCTCTTTTTCTTATTGCCTCAATATTACTGTCATACTGTAAATTCAGAAAGATTTTCTGAAAGAAAAGAACATTACTGAGATATTTGGACATTTTAAGTAATGGTCTTAGCACAGAGTTCTGAGCATCTACTACTCTTTAATATTTTTACTATAATACATCCTCACGATAAGGTAAAAAGAGTTATACTATCTTTGGAACAGGAAATATGCATAGAAAATTTACCCTAAATGAGACACAAGTTCTATTTTGCCTAGATTTCCATTAAGAATAATGGGTTGGAGTGAGTTTACCTTAGCTGGATTCCAGGCACCTACCAAAGCCTATCACTCCCCTCTACAGCTGTACAGGGAGAGAAAATACAATGAAGATTTCATGAGTTGAGATAAGGACCAGGAGAGATCATTCACAAAATACTGTCACAGGAAAAATGGCTAGAATTAGGGATATTAATTGAATTTATTACTAACAAAATCAGAGCAGGATAATGAAAAGTAAAATAGCACCTTAAAAACACCTATTCACCTCTGCCCCTCATTTCCAGCTCTATCTCCTCCCCCAGTGCCTCAGGAGATGAGGAGTGGGATCTATGGTTAGTTCATCATGTGTTATTTCTGCTGCTGCTGAGGGAGAGGGGCCCTTCCCCTGCTCCAGCACGGGTCTCCCACAAGGTCACAGGTCCCAGCAGAAAACCTGCCAGCATGGGCTCCTCTCTCCATGGGTCTGCAGGTCCTTTCCTTGCTGTGCATGCACTGCCAGGAGCCTGCTCCAGCGTCACAGCCTCCTCTCAGGCATCCCCCCACTCTGGCATTGGTCTCTTCCATGGGGTGCAGGTGCATCTCTGCTTCCCCACGAACCTCCACAGGCTGCAGGTCTATCTCTGCTTCCCCACGAAACTCCACGGGCTGCAGGTCTATCTCTGCTTCCCCACGAACCTCCATGGGCTGCAGGTGCATCTCTTCTTCCCTGTGGACCTCCACGGGCTGCAGGTCTATCTCTGCTTCCCCATGAACCTCCACAGGCTGCAGGTGCACAGCTGCCTCACCATGGCTGCACCACAGGCTGCAGGGGAACATCAGCTCTTGCATCTGGACCAGCTCTGGCCCCTCAGTCTCCACTGACCTTGGTGTCTGCAGAGTCGTTCCTCTTACGTAGTCTCACCCCACTCTTGTCTGGCCACAATTACTTCTGTGACTTTTTTCATTCTTGAATCTGTTATCATAGAGGTGATTGGCTCAGCCTTGGCCAGCTGTCTTGAAGCTGGCTGGGATTGACTCTGCCAGAAGCCACCTCTGTAGCCCCCATGCCATCTAAACCTGGCCATAGAAACCCAAACCACCGAGCCATAAACATCTGCCAAGAAGTGCCTGTATTTAGATACCTAAATACATATATATCTACATGTTAGGTCGGGCAGCAAAGAGCCACAGTCCAACCCACCTGCAGAGCCTGTCTTAGCCAGCATCATAAAAAATGGAATCAGCCACTGCTGATATGGCCTCAGAGGAGACTGGATCGTGTGGAATGCCCTTATTAAGCCAGTTGTTACCATTGCCACTGCTCCTGAGAAAAGGCAATACCTGAGCAGACTCCCAGGATTTTGTCTTAGTTTCATCACTTGCTTTGGTCGAATCCATTCCTGCACAAATTGTAGGTATTGGGAAGCCAAGGTCAATCTTTCACCATTTCTGAGATGTCTTGAATTAGCAGGACTCTACTAATTGCATGGACTCTAATAATTGCATATTATAATTGCATTTTGCAGAAAATTCCAGGCTTGTGCCTGGAAGTTTTTTTTGAACCTGTGAAAAAGACAGCGCAAGCTGAAGTGCTGCATTTAGAGCAAGGTGACCTCTTTACTTGGCATCAGCTCTAAATCATTTTTTTTTTTAACTAGCTGATTCTCAAGATCTGCTTCTCTTTTCTCTATTGTGTTGGAGACCAAATCTCCCTTGTGCCATCCCTCTCCAGTGAGAAAAGCTGTATTTGGTCTGAGTCTGGAATGGATTAAAATAAAAATTTTCTGAAGTTTTCATGTCACTGTTCGGGTTGTTTCAAATATTAAACAAATTATAAAACAGTTTCCATATACATTTTTATGCACCATATATTAAGCCAAAACTGATGGGCTGGAAGAAAGGGGAGAAAAACCCTGAGAAAGAGAGGCAGAAAACTTGTTTGTACTTGGAGATCAAGTTAATAATTTACTTGGAAGCAAAACTTGAGATGAGCTCCTTTGGATGCTTCCAATGCTTCTTAAAATCATTACATTGTATTGTCTGCTATAATTTTATTGCATGGTTGCAGCTTATTCGAATTTCTAATATGTACTCTGCTAAACCTCTTCATCATGCCTATCCTAGTCCAGCTTCCAAGCAATATAGTAGAGTCTGAGAGCTCATAAGCTTCTCATATATCCCTTAAATCTGCAATATCCAAAAGCTAGTAATTTTCCTTGCTGTGCATACACTGAAAATCTTATTTTTCTTTGTGTTCAAACACAAGTTCTATGCTACATGTAGGGGCTTTTTGTAAAAGGATGAAGAAAATTGGCTAGATTTTCTACTGGTTTAAACTCAGTGCAGCTCATTTCAAACTAGGATGATACTGATTTATCTCAGTTGAGGGTATGGCCTTATATAACATAATATTCTAGAAAATATCTGTGGGCAAAGTAGCAATGAAGTAATATCATTGAGCATGAAGAAATAGCAATGAAGAAATATCAGGGGACATTTATTTTAAAGCACAATTCAATGTATGCATCAATATTTAGTAAAAGGTACCTGATTCTAGCACATGTACTTTATTTTTATATGCTGTACTAATCAGTAATCCCTAGCCATGACAAACTTGAGATAATTAGTGTCTTCAAAGCATTCTCAAGATCTTAGAGTGACTGATTCTGCATAGGTACACCTAATTGTTTTGTCTTTTTTTTTTTTAAATGCTTTTTTCCTTCGGGTGTTTAGAAATTCCCTTGGATCATTTGCCATGGAAGCCATGCAGCTCATGGCAAGGCTACATGAGCAAGGTAATGCACAAGTGGGAGATTGGATTGGCAGCCACACAAAGAAGCACTCGGCCTCTAAAGATGTAATGAAACAGGTGGCATCTTTTTGACAAATTTTGATATCAACTTTCAGATATTTGCTTTTTCTTGGCCAATGCTCATCCTTTTCCTACACTTAATTTCCGAAGCAAATCACAGCTTTGTGGACAGACATTTGAAAACAGGTTTTTTTTTTTGCCTGTTCAACTCCGTGTCTTTCTTCAGAGTAACTAAACTCAGTGAAGACAGTTTCAAATTTCCAAGGAAAGATAATAGTTATATTTTCATAGTTTAATTTATTTATTAACATTATACTTATTTTGCTATACTGCATTTGAGGGTGAAAGTTGCAAGGCAAGGTATGAGTAGATGAAGGATATAACATCCAGATTTACCTGTAAGAATTTTTTGAAGTCTTAAGTAAGGTTGAAATGAAACTTGAGTATAGAAAAGATATTCAACCAGTGAATATTTTAACTATGTCACAGTTTTTCTGTGAAAAGAATTTTTTTAGCGAGCTTTTAGACATTAAGAATGTGAATGGAATTCATGAACACATACGTATGTATATATATGTATATTTTATGATAAGGAGATTTAATCTTTGAAATAAAAGACTTTGCAGACTGCTGTAGACAAATATCCATCAAGAAGAGCTTGAAGAAGAGCTTGAACAGAGTTGGTTTGAGGTTGGATCACTGGTGTGGATTAGCCTGCCTCATGAGGTCTATTCCAGCTGTGTTTTCTCTTGTATTTCTTGGGCTAGTGAAGACTTGAGGGGTAAAACCCCTCAAATTTCTGTACTGAATTAGGTGATGGTAGGACTATGAGTAAATAATTGCCTCGAATTCTGGATCTCTAGTTCCTACATTCCTGCAATTTAAAGACTACTTTTGGGTTATCAGAAGTAATAAATTTTTGGACTTTGCTTTTATATAGAATTATAATGGAATGAAAACCATGGTTCCAAGGTCTGAATAAACTCCACAGTAGTATTTAGTTGTTCTGTTTCTCGTTAGCAGACAGAAAATTGCACCTATAAATGTAAAAATTCACTGATGTATCTGACTTCTTCTGGGGTCATAAACCATTGGTAAATGCTAAGCAATTTACTGAGCTATTTCATCCCTTTTTCAGAGTATGTGGTCTACAGCTAAAGAGGAAAGTGTCAGCATTCACATTTGAGCAACTTCCAACTACAGATTAAATAGCTCACAGTTTTTAACTTTTTTTTCTCCCGCACAACTACCTCTTTGAAAGCATAAGCATCATTTAATGTCTGTGTTTTACTAATAATGGGTTTTGTGAAAACCAAAAATTGTCAAGGTAAAGAGTATGACCCCCACCATTCTCTCTTTAGTCCTGTGTTGCAGCACTGTACCTCATTTGTTACCTTATTGCACTTCACTGCTAAAGCTAATTGCAGTTAAAATTAAACTCTTTAGACTGTGTCCTGCCACCTTTTAGCTGCTAGACACAAAGAGGCTGATTCCTGTGTATTCACCTCTTGTTTAGAAGATTCATGTTTATCTAATGTGAAGTCAATATTATTGTCCTGAAAACAGTTAGAGTATTGCTAACAATCCATCAGGGAGTGCTTCTTTATAGCACTGAGGCTATGCTCTAGTGGCTCAGAAACCATTTAACAGTGCTAAGATTCTGATCTACCTTGCTGCATTAACATTCAAACCATCATTTATCTCTTCTTAAATGCTTAACAATAAAATACTTCAGCGTGTTTAACAGTCAGGTATTTTGTAAGGGGAAGGAAGGAGAGAATGAAATACCAATGGAAGCAATGAAAAAATACAGGGAAACATGAACCAAAATCTCTAGGTCTCCCTCTATGCAACACACACCTCTACAAAATGTATAACATAGGAATTAGGAGGTCTGAGTGGGTCTATGTCACTTAAAGTATTTAAATTTATCTATGGATGAACTGGAAGCATTACACTACCCTTATATTGGATGGAGACAATTAGGCCTCCAGAACACGACTTATTTTAGGATGACATGAGAGCTGCTTTAATTGATATTTTATCTCCATTGTCCCTAAGAGGAACATAGGCTGAGTAGCTCTGATTCCAGAATTGAAACTTTGAGGTATCTAAGTTAGGGCAGGTGAATTGAAATGTGGATGTCTATTGCTTGCTCTGGTTTTGTGAGTGTGGAAAAATCACTGATTTTTCCTTCTGTAATGTTTAATCTGGTTTATTATTATAATATCTTTGTATTATTCTGTCAATGGCATTGATATTCTCCTCTCTAAAGCATTTATGATATCTCGTATGTATGTAGTTACATAAATATATTTGCAAAAAAAAAGGGAGGGAGGGAGGGAAACAGTAACACACTGTGTACGAGAAGAAAAATTTTATATTAACACTGATATGCTTGTATGTGGAAGAACTACAGAAATGTTTTCTATGTTTTGTTGCAGATAATAGAACAAAGTTTAAGATCTGTTTCAAAGGGTGAGTATATGCTGCAGTTTCACAGAATGCAGTAGGTGCCTATGCTGGGCCCGGGAGCTGCTTTGTCCCACAGCACAGCACGGGGTCATTATGGCATGATGGGGTGGCTATGTCCTGACCCACCCTTTCCATAACTTCTGTCACCTGCTGTGGTCGCCAGTCCTTTGAAGAAACATTTGAAACACAGAGGTATTCCTTTAATGCTAACCAGCACAAATATGCCTCTTTATTCAAGTTCAGTTTTTCCACAACCACAGGTGGTGTCCATTTGTGAACAGCAGCCTGTATTAAAAACTTACTGCAAGTAAAAAATGCAGATGTTTTAAAATTAACTCTGTGCAAATTTCTGATTAGTTCTGTCTTTGTGATACCATTTTGTTGCTATATTTTTGGGGGTTGGGGGGGAGGGGGCAAGTGGGAGGAATATTGGTTGGTTGTTTTTTAAACAATTTTTTTCCGTTACTGTCCCAGTTCCAGTACAAGAAACACAAGAAGCAGTCAGGAAATAAAGCTTCAACTGTGATCTCATTCTCCCATTGTACCTCCTTCAAGATCATTAGAATTTCTCCTGCTCTGCTGGAACTGGCTTGTGTGAGGTTAGAGTCAGGCTTCACTGCTTTGCTTCAGCCTGTCATTTTTTTAGAGATTTTAACTTTACACTGTTTATTTTATCTGCCTCCCATTTGTTTATTCATCTCTAAACCTATTGTTTAAAGGATTTTGCTAGAGCAGGACAAGAAAAATTACAATGGTCACACAACCCACTAATGTTCTGCTGAAGTACAAAAAGCAGGATTTGTTTGGTACCAAAAGAATTGTTATGGATAGAGAGATATTTTGCCTTTTTGCTGTTAGCAATGTATTAGTTTTTCTTTTAGTAGATAATACTGTTGCATTTATTCTTTGATTTTAACAATGTCACATTCACACAACAAGGTCATTTAACCTGTGTTTGGTAGGCAAACACATAAAGCTGCAAGATAGCATGTAATGCAAACTATTTTCAAATTGGGTCCGGGAATTAGAATGACAGAATGAGTGAACTCCACATTTGAAGAGCAAACATTTAATGTGGCATGTTCAGCATTGGCCAACTTGATTAGATTAAATGCCATATTTTCAGGCAAGGTGTAAATATTGAACTACAGCTCTACGCTGTAGATCAAAGCTGTTTGCTTGGCTGAGATGATTAAATAAGGGTTAATAAATATAACCTCTGTTAAATCTTCTATAACCAAATTTATCTCTCAGCTTCACCTACCGTAGAATTAATAACTAAAGCTGGTAATTGTGAGCCACAACATTTAGGTACAATATCTCTTGAGCAGAGTGTTTGATATTTGCTCAGAGCAAGAGTTATAATTGACTGGCAGTCAAGTAAATGAACTGGTTCTCATTTGCTCATCTGGACAGAGAAGGGGGCAAGGGTGATCTGACCATCTTGTTTTCAGGGTGCCAAAATGTGATATGGTAATTACCAGTTGTGTGCATCTTCTGCTGCAAGGCATTGTGTAAAAAGGTTCAGGGCTTTGGCAGATACCCTGGTGCCTTTGACAGAGTAGAACTCACAGAGGGAGACTCCCACCTTTTCCAGAGCAGAAGACCCAATGAAAATTAGGGTGAGAGAAAGAGGAGAAAGGCAAAATGACTTTGTGAGGATGTCCTTATTCTTGAATTTTGACCATTTAAGTAAGTTGTATCGTTTAGCAGGCAATAGACATCAACAGGCAGGAAGTGACTAAGCTGAAAAATTCATGTTCAGTGTCCCTGGCAACTTTTATACTCTGTGGCCAGCTATGTTATTGTGGTGAGTTGGACCCTCTTTGCCTACAATGCACAAGATGAGATTTCTTGAATTTCTGTTTGCCTATCAGCGGGCTTTAAAGAGATCTTTCTGTCTCTATTTTAGAGTTTGAAATACTAATCATACTCTACCAGTCTTGACAGAATTTATCATAAGACAAATAATGACATTAGAATGATGTATGGACTTTATCAAGGAAGATGAAATGCAAGTGCATACAAGTGCTGGCTGAGATAGGCAAAGATGGAGCATATTCTGTGTGGCATCTCAGCCCCAGATTACAGGATAAAAGAAAGATGAATTATACAGTGCTAATCAGCATCCCATGAATTTTACAAAGTTTTTTCAGAATTTGCATTTCACTGCTTTGACTGGTGTCTGGCACTAACAAATTTTCAGAAAAATCACATGCAAGCTATTTTTCATCCTTGAGAAGGGGAAAAATAGAACAATCCAATAATATTTGTTTTATCCACAAATCTTAAAAAGCCCTTTCTTAAACAAAGTCCTAAACCAGGAAAAAACTCACAGAATATCAGACTCTTTCTGCACATGGTAGGTATTCTGGCTTTACTTGTGAATGGTATTAGAACCATTATAATGACTAATAATTATTATGATATCAGATATAAATAAAAGGTATTGTATGGAAAAAGAAGTGTAACTGTGAGAAAAGTGAGTTCTGTTATTACAGCAAGCTTATTATTACATCCTGCTGCTGCTTTTGACAATTTTGAAGACGGTGTTAGGGACAGGTTGCTTTGCTCTCTCAGATTGAGTTTAGGTTATAAACCCTACACTCCATGAGTAGAAAATAATTTATTGCGTTTTAGATAGGGAAAATACACTCTATGCCTTTCCTTTCTTCATGAAAGCCTGTTTTGGAATACTGTCTGAGCACATGCTGTCTGATTCAGCTATGACAAGCCTGGAAGAGAGAAAGAGAGAGATGAGGTACAAAGATTTAATGGCTCTGCAGGAACTCAGCAGCTTGTTAGGGCAGTGATGTGCAGCATGGGCAAGAAAAGGCAGCCAGGCATGGCACAAAGCATGCGTGGCAAAGCCAGAATTCTGATTGTAAAGATCTGGCATTCAAGACGTGACGTTATTCCCAGAAGACAAGCAATTACAATGTGAAAGACCCGCAGCAAAAGCTTGGCTTGCTTCAGCCAGGACAGCCTGTTTGGATTTTGACAATTGAGCTGTCGTCCATGGGCCTGAGCCTGCGTGAGGACAGGACAGTGACACTGCAGGGACAGCTGGGACTGAGGTCCTGGAGCTGCAGGGCTGCAGGAGGGCGAGAAGGAGCAAGTGGAAAGAATTGAGGGAAGTAAGTAATGGAAATGCATTCAGAGCAGTGCGCACAGCAACCGAGCCGTGTGGCAAAATTGCTTGAGTGACAGACTGCCACCTCTGCAGTGGCAAACAGGGTTTGAGTTTAGTACTAACAGTACTTGTGATCCCCCATAACTAAACCAACAAATGTGACAAAAAGGTCAGGAGTGGGAAAGATTTATGTTAATATAAAAGGGGAGAGAATGGCCAAGAAAATAGCCAACATAACTACAGTTCTTTTAGGTTTTAGGAAGTTTTTCATAAGAGTTTTTACCCTAAAAAGACAACTTGCAGAAAGGCACAGTGTTTCTTTATGCATAAGAAGGAACTATCAAAGAAATAGGAAGAGGTAATATCTTTTCTTATGATTATTTTAAGAAAGGAGGATAATGATTATATTTACAAAAGAGCTGTTTTCAGTCCACATAAATTCAAAGGACAGGATGGAAGTTTTAGCAGTAGGGTCTGTGCTATTTTAATGGAATGCAAATAACTATTTTTAACATATTCACCTAATAATTCAGGGGGTGTTATCTTTGATGAGGCCTTCAGGGCAATTTCACAGGAAAGGTGGAATATTTCTGTCACATAAGAGAACTTCATCTGCACTTCATTCACTGAAAAATATAAAGATGAAAAACTATCCTTCAGTCAAAGAAGGGAAGATAAAAGATTTAGATAATGGAACTAAAGCTTGTGTGTTGCCAGAGAGACGGAATTCTTCATGAAAAGAATTGTAGTTAATTCCTCTAGGCACACACAGTTCATATTTCTGCAAGACAGCCAGACATACTGGGTGCATAAGTAAATGAAAATACAACTGGTGTTTTACAGATGCACAAACATGAGTACTTGTGATAAACAGACCATACAAATATCTAGAGTAACAATGTGATAATTTCCACACGGTTTTGCTAAATTCTGAGCACAGTTCATAGAGGATTATCACAGAGCATTATTATAGAGGATTGGGAGCACTGGTGGATGAGAGGCTTGACATGATCTGGCAGTGTGCACTCACAGTCCAGAAAGCCAAACATGGCCTGGGCTGCATCACAAGCAGTGAGGAAAGGGGATTCTTCCCTCTGCTTCCTCTGGTGAGACCCCACCTGGAATGCTGTGTCCAGCTCTGGGGTCCTCAGCGCAGGAAGGACCTTGTACTGTTTGAGTGAGCCTGGAGGAGACCATGAAGATGGTTAGAGGGATGGAGCCCCTCTCCTGAGGGCTCTGAGGGAAGGGTGAGAGAATTTAGATTTTTTAGCCTGGAGAAGAGAAGACTGTGGGGTGAGCTTGTTGCAGCCTTCCAGTACCTGAAGGGAGTCTACGAGAAGGCTGGGAAAGAACTTTTGCAGGGGTTTGTAGTGACAGGATCACAGGGAGTGACATTAAACTGAAAGAAGGTAGGGTCAGATTAAATATAAAGAAGAAATTCTTAACTGTGGGGGTGGTGAGACACTGGAAATGTTCTAGACTGGGTGGGGGTTGAGCAACCCAGTCTAGTGGAAGTTGTCCCTGCCTATGGCAGGGGTGTTGGAGCCAGATGGTCTTAAGGTCTCTTCCAATCAAAACCATTCTGTGATTCTATGACTGATTCTGTGACTGGTTCTATGCATCTATGATAATTAACACTATTTACCTAAGAGTCCTTTTCCTTTTCTTGCAACAAGATATGTTCTGTATTTACTGCTTAAATTAAAAATTAATATTATGATAGTGTCTTCATGCAGAAATTTAACACAAGATAACAGGATCTGTGGTAATGCTAGTTTTCTGAAGCCAGTGCCCTCTGTTTCCAAGAGGTCATGCAGATAAAATTAATTAGGATTAAATCTTTTGTGACTCCTAGCTTTTGACACTTCTGGCATTGTTAGTAGAGCCAGCTTGACCTGTATAGCCTGACACAGGAGGACTCTACTCTAGAGTCTCCAGTTTTAGGTACTCTGAAGGATGCCACTCCCCTGCTTGCTTTCCATTTTTTGGCTGTGACCAGTGAGTATCTCTCCCCTTTAGGTGTGTTTGCATCACTTTAAAAGTAGGAAATAAAAACTCATTTAATCTAGCAAAGAAAAGGGTTGAGGTTTTATTTCATGGATACAATTTTTAAGCCTCTATCTGACAAGAAGACCATGTCATTAATGCAAGGTTGCTTCAGAGCTGGAACTATGGGGCCAATTCAGCTGCTGGTCCATCTTCTGTGAAGATGAGATATTCATGAACAGGTCTCTAGCTCGTGGCTAAGGATACCAGAATTTTTCTGCATCTTTCCATCCACAGCAGAACCCCTTGTCTTTATATTTTTTTATTTACAGAGACATACATTACTGTGTCTTTGATTAGAATTGCACATTTGTGAGACTGCAGATGAAAGATTTAAGAGGATTGTGTATTTTTTTTTTTGACGTGAAAAGTCTTTGATGTATGGATTCTTCTTTTGAAGTTTCCTTTCTGTCTGTGCAGCAAGCTGAACCTCAGTCCTCTGCCTTCCAAGAGAGTATGATGTGCTCCACCACATTTTCTCATAGCTTAATTCTACCTTAGAATTATAATAAGTAGCAACTCTACAGCATCAGTCAGCCACTTGTTACCCACTCTCTGCAGAAGGCAGGGCTGGAATATGAGGAAGCAAATGAAAAATTTGACATTTAGAATGATTTTTCCAAATCAGTTCACTTGTTTGCCCTTTGTCAGCTTAGTGTATTCTGATTGTCACAGGCCAGCTGGAGAGATAAGCAAATCCTTCACTTCTAATTAAAAAAAAAAATAAAAGGAGACGCTGATAACAGGTATAACAGATAGTATCACATTTTATTATTAAATTAGAAACAGCACAATTTGAATCTATTTCGTATTGCTACTCCCTTCATACTGTATATGACATTTAGCTTCAAGAGAAAGAAAGTAATTGATAAAAAAATCAATGTTGCATATTTAATGGACTAAAAATTTGCCAAATAGTGATTTTTGAGGTTTATTATACAAAGTAATATAATAATATAAATGTAAATAGGAAATGGTTAATTAGCAGTGAATTCTCAGAGACTTGTTTTTTACATTATTCAAATTTTATCAGTGATTTGGGAAGAAGCATGAAAACAGTTTACATAAACAAGTATGTAAAATATATAACAAATATATAACAAAATGTAAGCAAATGAGAACAAAACTTGTGCTGATACACCCATGGTACAGGGAGATTTGGTATTGGGAAGAGTAACTTAGAAAAGAATTTTAAATCATTCATTCTGCCTAATTGCTGGGGATTGGAGATCGTGCTCTCCTGAGGTAGCTGTCAGCTTTGTGTGTCTTTGATTTTACAGCAATGCATGATTAAACAGAAAAAGCTCCCAGATCAACACTGTAGCTGCAAAGAGCTAATATGCTCTTCAAATAACTTAATAAGGAAAGCCTTACTACAATATAATGTTGTGTTATTTTAATAGTGTTCCAATACAAACAAAACAAGCAGTATATTGATAACTTTGAGAGGTTTTCAAGAAGCAGCATGAAAATGCAGCACAGTATTGGAAGATGTGCTCTAAAAAATTAAGAACAGTCAAAATGTGCATGTCTAAAATTTATACATTCATGGGCTTGGTGATAGTGCCATTTCACAGCACCCCCTTTTCCCACCTCTTGACACCAAGCCCCACTGAGCCATTGAAAAACATGTTTGTGCAACCATGAAAAAAACTAGAGCAGAAGAACATTGGCCTAACAAATACATATTCCTTTTCCCAGGAAGAGAAGAATCCAGAATAAGCAGATGAGGAGTGAAGAGACTTCACATAACTGCTCTAGTTTCCGAAAGTACAGTCTCACCTCCAAGAGAGTCAAAAATATATTTGATTTTCTGCTTGAGGAAGACTCATGCTTTTAAGAAAAAGAAGCAATGTGGACCTGAGTTTAATGTCAGGGAAAAAGGGCAATAGAGTTGGATCCACTTTGAGGGACAGGACATATACTGTTATGCTGACATACAGAATCACAGAATCACAGACCATTCTGAGTTGGAAGGACCCACAAGGATTATCAAGTCCAACCCTCAAGTGAATGGCCCGTACAGGGACCACAGCCCTTGTAGCCAGCTGGGCTGGGCTCAGGGTAGTGTTGTGGCAGAGAGTCGTCCTGGTGACACTGCACTGGGGAGGGCTGTTGACTCCCTGGAGGGCAGAGAGGCCTGGCAGAGAGACCTCAGGAAATGAGAGATGGACAATCACCAACCATGGGCAAGTGCTGGGTTCTGCACCTGGCACGGAGCAGCCCTGGCCATGTGTATAAACCAGGGCATGGGAGGCTGGAAAACAGCAACACAGAAAGGACCTGGGGGTCCTGGCTGATGGCAAGTTGGACATGAGCCAGCAGTGCCAGGCAGCCAGGAGGGCCAGCCCTGTCCTGGGGGCATCAGGCACAGCACGGCCTGCCGGGCCAGGGAGGGAATTGCCCCACTCTGCTCTGGGCTGGGGAGGCCTCACCTCAAGTCTGGGGGCAGCTTGGGCACCCCATTATAAAAAAAGACATTAAACTATGAGAGAGTGTCCAATGGAGGGCAAAGATAGTGAAGGGCCTTGAGGGGAAGCCACAGGAGCAGCAGCTGAGGTCACTTGGTCTGTTCAGCCTGAAAAAGAAGAGACTGAGGTGGGACGTGATTGTTGTTTTCAATCTCCTCAGAGTGGGAGTGGAGGGGCAGGTACTGACCTCTGTGTTCCTGTGATCAGTAACAGGACTCAAGAAAATGGCGTGAAGGAATCAGGGGAGGTTTAGGATTGATATCAGGAAAAGGTTCTTCACCCACAGGGTGGTTTGGCACTGGAACAGGGTGCCCAGGGAAGTTGTCACAGTGCCAAGCCTGTCTGGATTCAAAAAGAATTTGGAAAATGCTCTCAGACACAAGGTGAAATTCTTGGGTTGTCCTGCACAGGGCCAGGAGTTGAACTTGATGATCCTGATGGGTCCATTCCAACTTAGCATATTGTACAAATACACACCAGGAGTCTCTTAGATCAGAAGAAATAGGTTTGAAAAGCAAAGAAAGAGAATGCTGCTGCTATTGGGAGCACAATTTTGTGTGTGGTCCAACACACTGGCTGTCCCACAGGCTGATATTCACTACATCACCCTCTACAGCTCCCTCGTGGGGTGCAGCAGAGGGGCACAGCTGGTCTCTCTGGTGACCAGCAACAAGACTTCAGGAAATGAAATGAAATAAAGCTTCATCAGATTGTACATCAGGAAGAGGTTTTCAGCTGATGCAGTGGCTGGTCACTGGAACAGGGTCCTCGGGGAAGTGGCTACAAGCACAAGAGTTCAAGGAAGGTCTGGGTTGATGCTCTTAGTGATACAGCTTAGTGTTAGACACTCCTGCAAGAGCAGGGAGATGCACTCTATGACCCTTACAGGTTCCTTTCAACGTGAGATTTTCTGTGATTCTGCAAATTGTGCTGTTTTCAAAGACATAAATATTTGAATGCGGATGGGAGGCAGAAGTACCCAGAACAGCAGAACAACTTTCTAAGGTACAAGAGGTTGAAAGCAGCTGCAAACACATCTTTATGACTATTTTTCAAAGAGCATTTGCTACAGAATTCTGTTATCCAGCTTTGTATCTAAACACTTTCCCCACCAAGTATTACATACAAGAAAACAGCAACTATGGAAGCTGGCTAATAAGCAGAGTGTGAGATCCCTCAGGCACCTGGGCCTGCAGATGCTGTGTGAGAGCTGTGTAAAGGACTCCCTAGAGAAGAGCATTTTGTCTGTCATCCTGCTCTTATAACACTACACAGAGGAAAAGCAATCGTGGCTTGTTATTGGAGCTGTTGAGCTTTGCTGTCTTCTCAGCCAGCCCTAACTGCTGCTCAGTTGAGTTGCATCCTTCCCATTTCTTATGTTCAGGACAGGGATGAATTAATTAAATATTACAAATCCATACATTTTAGGACAGGGGAGGAAAAATGGAAGAGGAAAAGAAACAACAGTGTCATTGTATGCTCTGTGGTATAATTTTATGTATTAATTCCCTCTCTACCTCTCTCCACACTTCTTTAAAACACATGGTAAGGACATGCATGAAAAATCACTTAAATGGTATATTTGGTACATCATTCTAGCACAATGCTGTGCAATAACACAGAATTTCTATATTGCAGCATTATGAATTCCACTCTGCAGCTTATCACGGATTGATTTCATTTGTTATTCTTCCAAGATTCTCTTCTATAAGAAATAAATCTTAGAAGCATTACCTATAATTGCTATTTAAGATTTTTCAATTGACACCATACTCTGAGCTGAGTCAATTAGCTATGTGGGGTAAAACTTCAGTAGGTGTAGATGTAATTCCATTAGCTTCACTGGAGTTGAAACAGTGATAACTAGATGATCTGTCTCATAAATCAATAAAATTTCAAATTATTTTTCTGAGTTCTGTGGTGAAGCTTATCCACATTTTTTTTTCCAGAGAAGTTCTTCTACAGCTGCTAATTTCTCGTATATCTTACACATATGTTCCTGTATGTCTGTGGATAAGGTGATGAAGTATTTGCCAAAAGGTAAGCCAGTAAAGGTTTTTAAAGCAGTTCTGTATAATAAATGTGCAGTTCTGTATCATAAAAATATTTTAGTAATTGAAACTGTGTGGATATTCAGAAAAGTAAAAGTATATATTAAGTCAGGGATAGTGTAGTTTTTTTCTCAAGTTTTGGACAAGTCTTATTCAGCCTCATCTAATTTATTATTTACTCTAGTCCAGTGCAGCTGTTGGTGGCATCATAAGACACAGGATTATAAAAGCATTAATAGGATGGTCTGGGAAAAAAATGACAATAGAATAATTCTGCTGTTCTTCAGGGGCCTTGCAGGGCCAGTACAGGCTCTAGTTTTGTAGCCCAGTCGATACAGTGGTGCCATTGCTTTTAGCAGGAATGCAAGTAGTGCCAAAGAAAGGAGGAGATATTGGAAGGTTTGTGCACACCTCACTTTAACTGCATGAGTTTTCAACTGTAAGCATTCTTAGCATTATTAATGGATTAACTTGTTTAGTTAGCTAGATTGGACTAACAATAAATTATTGGCTTTGCATACCAAGTTTGTTCCTTTTGCCTATAGTAAGATTTTAAGTAAAAAAAAATAGGCAACCTAACCTCTAATTTAGAGGCAAGAAACTGAGAGCACAATGCACCAAGTAGGTAGGGTTTGGGTTTTTAAGTTTCTTTCCTGCAAATAGTTAAGTTTAGCCTTCATCTGGTTTGTGCTGAAAGATATGCAGACTTAATGTAATAGTTCCAGATTTGTTAAGGAAGAGAGAACATCTGCCAAGTCATAAAAGTAACACAGATTACATGGAATAAATATTTTGCATACATTGTAGAGAGAGGAAACTCAGAGTCTTAAATTACTTCTTCGCTTATCTCAAGGTAACATTTGTGTAAATCTTTTATGACTCTAGCAACCTCAAGCATTCACCAAACACTGTAGTTACCCTACTCAGTGACTATATAATTACTGATGGTAAATCCCAAGAGATGCTGTTAAACATATGTTCAGAACTTTGTCCTCTGAAATTTTCTGCAGCTTTCTTGTACCTGAAAGGCTGATCTCCAGTGCCACTGAAATGCCACCCTTCAGTGCTCTTTTCATTCAGTGTTTTTTACCTTTTCACCTCCATTTTTCCTTTTGAAACTTTGAGCCAACAATTGTTCATCTCTCAATAAAGCCATTTTTGTTTGTCTCCAGATCACATTCTTTCTCAAACCTTGGCAAAACTATTTTGTTTCCTCCAGTCTCCTGTACTTTCCTGGACCATGGAGCATAGGTAGTTCATCTCCTGGGCTTAGGGTTACTGGACACTGTCCTTCAATCCACTTATGCTGAATTCCAAGATGTGGGCTCAAATATCTGTTTTGCTTTGTTAGACTTGAGACTATGTCTTGCCTTTTCTGTGCGACATACATATTGATGAAGCAGCATGTATAGAAATAACTCCTCCCCCTTTGGCTTTTGAAGCTCCACAGTTGTGAAACCTGGCTGCAGGCAGCACCTCTCTTCAAAGCTGAGCATGTTTTTTGCCTGTGGAGTGTGACCTTTTTGACTTTTCCTGCTTTTGAGCTCAGGCCACTCTTTGGTTGACTCACTGAGAGTCACCTCAGGGGCTGGCACCAACACGCTGTAGGCAGAGCTGTGAGCTTGCTTTGGGATCCCCATAGGCAGCAACACCCAAGAGCACTGAGCACTGAGCACCCTTCCCTTGAGAGCCTAACCCTGAATTAAGTACATAATTAACTAAATGAGCATGTTAGTAATCGTCTGGGTACAGACCAGTCTCACTTTCAGCATGCAAATAAAGACTATATATATATATGTGTGTGTGTTTTGACACACTCATTTTATGGCATTTGTGCCTTCAGCCTTAATGATTTTGGTCCACTGTTAACTGTGCTGTATCACAGACATAATAGAGAAATATCTCAGGAAATAGCAGGAGGTTTCCAATTCAGACTAAATTAGAATTATAAGACTGCCATGATCCTTGTGGAGCTTTGGCTGCTTTATTAAGTACCCACTTAAACTTACACCAGACTAATAATGTATTTGCTCAGCCTGAGAATCTCCACAATGAGGAGAAAAAATGTATTACAAAAATCTTTGTTTTAATTTACTCTAACAATTTTCAGAAACTGCTGGAATCTCGCAGGTATGATCCTGAATAAATTGCTGTGTCTGCCGGTGCTAGTAGTGCAATGGAAATGCTTTTTAAATATGGATTTAATTTAAGGTCTCAGTTGGCCACTATGCAATTTTAATTCTTTGGGTTAGAAAGAAAGACTAAATTTCATACTGTGACTGAGAGGAGATGTGTGAGCAGCTTATTCTCTGTTCATTAGGACTCATCCATGGGAAGTAATAAAACTTTATCACTGGACTGATGGAGATGGGAAGGGCTGCCATAGCTGATGTGTTGGCAATGAAAACAAATCTTCTTCCAGAGCTTCTAGCTCTGTGCTATATTTTTTTGAAGAAACTATATTTGTCTTTGTTGACAAGCCAAAATGCTTTTGGGAAAGACTTCAGTGAAAATGTGAAAATAGTTGTGTAAAAGCTCTGAAAATTCCAAGAACAATTACATAATTACTAGGCTTTTCATCACAATTTTCTCTAAGTCTGGTTATATAGGATAAATGTAGAATAACTTCAGTGCAAATAATATGAAGCTGAAAATTAAAAAATTATAAGTATTAAAAATATTTTGGATTGATTTGATTTATATTTCTTTTGGATTTCTTAATTCACAATAATTTTAGAGTTTTGAATCTTTTTTTGTCTTGGCTTGGTATTGTAGATTATTTTAGAATCCCACAATTTTTATGTGTGATTTCTCTTTTATTTATTGCTCCTGTAGCCTGAATATGTGTCCTCTTTTATTAGATTCTGTTATCTATTTAACATGAGTTTCGTGGATGCTCATCTGATTTCTGTTCCATTAGAAGTCTTTCTTCCTTAGAACTTCCTTTTAGAGAAGAACGTATTGCGCTCAGATATATAAACTGAATATTATCAAAAGCTTCTTGATAAGGCACCTGGAGAAGAAAAAATAAGTGGGAAGCAAGGCAAAGGGAAAATTAAATTCAATAACAAAGAGTACAAAGTCAAGAATTTAGGGCACAAAAGGCACCAAAGAGACCTCAAATTGACCATCACTGCTGGCACTCAGGAAGGATGAATTATAACCTAAGAGTTTGAGGAAAAACTATGAGGATGATCAGAATAGAGATGACACTGCAATATCTTTTTTAATTTAGCAAAATTAAAAATATACATGGGTTAGAACTTGATATTAGTTGGTTCATCAAAGTGAGCACTATATAGCAAGAAGAGCTATTTGAGTTAAAAGACATAAAAACAAATGTACCTGAACTGTCGATGAATACATTTAATTTGGACTTCTGAAACTTTTCTCATCGTCGAGGCACCAAAGGCATGGAGCAATGTTTCTCTGTGATGGCCTGGAGGTCTGCACAAGGAGTAACACTGTGTAATTTTCTCACTTGAAAATGAAATTTGATCCAGGATGTTTTGTGTCTCTTTCCAGTCTCAGCCCTTTTGTTCTACAACACAGAATGCTTTGGTCTTTTATTTCATTGCAGTGACAATGCATACATACTCTCTACTTGCAGTGACCATGTGTATAAGTGTGTGTGTGTGTGTGTGCGTGTGTGTGCATCTTCTTGAAGTCACATCACATCTTCATAAGTGTCTTCATCTTCTTAGTGCTTGGCAGCTGCAGTGAAAAGTATCATCACTTTTTCTTTTTTTTTTTTTTGGCCAGAAAGAGACCAGGAATGAAGGAGATTCTGCTCCTCTCTGGCTGCAGTGTTTACTGAAGTCTACAGAAATTCTCCTCTTTCTGGTGACTGTGCACATCACTGTGCAACTGCAGAGGATTTCCAAGCTTTTCCTCAGCAGCTGAAGGAGCCAACACTCTGCCCAATTCAGCCTTCTTGTTGTGTGTTACTTGTCTACAAGTTTTTTGGGAGAAAGAGAAAATTAAGGTGAAAAGTGCCATGGCTCATTGCTAATAAGAGTACTAGACATAAAATGGTGAAATGCAGGCTGGTGTCCCCAGCTTGTACATATTGATTTTTGTAACTTCAAAACACTTAATGATACATATTTTTTCATAAAATTTCATAAAATTATTTTTTTGGCACATTTGGTGAGGTGAATTTTAGAGAAAGTTTGTTTCTGAATCTCATCATTCAGGGAAAAGAAAAGAAGACAAAGAAGTATGTTATAGTATTCTAGAGATTAAAGTACTATTTGCTACGTGTTTATGTCCTAGCTATTCTTTTTAAAAACTCATAATTCTCAAAGCCACACTAATGATTTTTAACTTGAATGCCCTAATGTAGCTTGTTTTGTGCTGTGCTAAGCAGGCAGGCTCCAGTGGTCCATGAAGGAAACAAATGAGAGCAGAAATGTAGGAGCATGTTTTAGAATGCAGTCCATGTAAGGGAAGAGTTCCTTCTGTGTTTGCCATTAGTGACACAATCAGCTCAAGACAGAAGAACATCTGGAGGCTGTCTCCAGTAATCAGAGATTCACTGGCAGCTGGTAAGATAACTCCCACTGAGAAACAAATGAAAACCATGTCAGGCACACACCCTTGGCAATTAATATCGCAAGATTAGATTGCAAGAACCACTGATTTTGCTTCCTTTATTGCATGGCAGCAGTATCCAAAGGTGAATAATGCACACCTCCATAGTGTTGTGGCAAGATAGTTACAAGCTGATTACTCATTTGGTTTGGCACATGAAGAGTTGTTAAATACTACTGAGAAGGTAACATTTCCTAGTTCAGTGTTTTCCCCTTCAGTGTTTTTATTTCTTAATATAGTGAACTTCTAGAAGTTCAGACTGTGTTTAACTAAAAAGTTTTGCATTTTTCACCTGTAAATGCCTTTTAGAAGAATTACTACCTTCATACTAAAAAATGTGCTAAAAAGAGTTATACAATTGGTAAAATTGTGTGTCACTTGTACTTTGATGTTTGTGACAGGAAATGCCATGAAATATGTAGTCTAAAGCAGCCCTGTTAATTTGATAGTTATGCATTGAACATCACCATATCATAAAATAATTTAGGTTGGAAGGGAACTCAGGTGGTCTCCACCTCTCCCAACATTCAAAGGAGGCTTTGAATCAGGGTTTTATTCTTTTGCTCAGGGAAAACTGTCAGGACTGGAGGAAGCTCAAGCTGTTCCACAGCAAAACCATCTTCATGTGGATAGGTTTTCTCCTTCATTTCCACATGGTTTCATTTGAAAAACCTTGGACTCCTTAGATGAATACCAGTGGAGAAAATCACAAAATGTTTTTCGTTGAAATGCTCTGAAAATATTTATGTGTGCTTCAATAAAGTAAAATGTATTGACCTGAATCAAACAACACATTATATAAAAAATATTTCTATGGTTTATGGAAATGCTTTCTTTTTTGTCTGTTGCTGAATTTGAATGCAATATTTTCTTCAATTTTGGACAGTATAATTTTGACAAATTGTACACATTTCTGTAGCAGAATCAATTGGTCTTGACCCAACTTCTTTGAGTATTTAGGAATAAAATCAGAAAGATCCTTTGTAACAAAAACTTCATGTCTCCAGACACACTCTCTGGGTTTGAAAATTTAAGTAGTTGGAAAATACAGTGTGTCACTAAGTTGGACTACTGGAGTCTCATTTCACCCCATCTATTTTCTTTGGTTCCTAGGGAGTTTTTTTTTTCTGTTTGTTTGTTTGTTTGTTTGTTTTGTTGGTTTTTTGTGGGTTTGGGGTTTTTATGGTTGGTTGGTTTGTTTGGTTTGTTTTGTTTTGTTTGTTTGTTTGTATGTTTGGGTTTTTTTGGCATGATAAAGTTTGCATTTTTAAACATTTCTAAAATTTTTAACTACTTTTCTGTGATATGAGGTTGTCTTTTAAGCTAAAGTAGTACAGAAACAAAACACCACCTTCAAATGAAACCAAGAAAATAATCCTTCACCCTGAAATGAGCTTAATTTTAAGAAATATAATAATATATTGATTGCTCCATTTTTGGGGAGATATAATCAATGGATGTCATTTTGTAGAAAGGGTACAAGATGTTTTTTGTATACAATGCATTTAGTTGCAATCCATTGAAAACCATCTCAGGAAGACAGTATTTCAAGTCTTATGCAGCATATAATCATTATTTTAAAAAGGATTCATCATACTGCTCGGATGAAAAATTCACACCAAACAGACAGTATTTAATGAATAAATCAATAATGCTCATTTCAGGAAAAAATTAGGTATGGAATATAGCTAGGGAAGATAATAAAGCAAGATCAAATGCTAAACCTCAGAACTGATGACCCATTAGGAATAATACAATTTATTTCAGTATCAAGCTGAAGTATATTAGGAAACTTACATCATAAAATTTGCTGTGTAAATGCAAATTCAATTTAATTTCTCATATGATTAAAGCTCAGAGAGAAAGGAATTCTACTATAGTGTTAAATAGCAGTACATCAGTGAGTTACACTGGATAAGAATAAGCATAAAAGGTTGATGCTCTTTACTAATAAATTACTATATAAATATGTATTATTGGTCAGAGAGAAATATACAGGTCTGTTCTCAAACACAGTTCTGTTCAAAGATATGCTTGGTTGGATTTAGCTTAGAAATGCACTTTGCTGTGAATGCCAGCTTTTTTGTGTGTTTATCTGTTTTTTTCTCATTTATGTTGCAGTAAATAACTCTTAGAGAACTGTAATTTGGGAAAGTGGGAAATGGAAGTTTCATTTCACAGGGGATTCTTCTCAGACAGTCTAAACTGCTAAAACTCTGCCACCTCCATGAACACAAAAAACCCCAAAAGTAGAATAAGAGCAGTGAAACTTCCTGCGTCCCTTAAATAAATCCCATTAAAATCACTGGGTAACAGGGGCAATCTGATATGGGAAGAAAGCTGTTTTAGTCTTCCAGTCATAAAGAAGGCTTTCCTGACTAAAAGCTGCCCAACACACAGTTTGACTGTGCAGGGCATGATAGACAGGACTGGCTGCTATACTTTAATATTCACACTTCCTGTGCCTTATGTGTGGTTTCCTAAATAGCTCCAAGTGAAATCTAATTTTATTTTATATGGTTGTGCACATATCTGCTGCTGCTTTGTGCTATCACTTGAGGGTCAGCTGAGAGACATAGTTAGAAAAATCTCTATGTAGTGAAAAAATCCCCCAATCTGTACATGAGTAGGGAAGAGTTTGAATCTCTTCTGGATCCCTGGAGATCCATTCAGCTTGAGAAATACAAGAATATACTGATATGTCTCAAAGGGATCATAATAAAGGCTGCCAGCAAAATTCATTAAAAAAAAAAAAGTTATGTAAATCACATTCTGTGTTTGGCAGCATTACCAGCTGCTGCTGAAGCACCAGGGTTCAACTGGTATTAACCTGTGACTGTGTTCCCTGAGCATGGTAAATATTTATGAGGATCATTCTTAGACTACCTGCATTTTGCCCACCACTGCATTAATATGTAGATGTCCCACCTAAAGTCATTGATCCACTTATGATTTTTCTATTTCCATTACTGTTCTTAAGAGGTTGCCCACAAAGGCAAGACACATGCAGGAGTGCAATCCTTCTGCATACATGAGTGTTCAGGTGTTTGACCCTCCATGTTGGGAACCCCCAAATCTTTTTGTCATTGCCCTTTGGTCAGGGGCAACTCAGACAAGAGCTGTTGTTGAAGGCTGTCTTAGACTCTGGTTCCATTTTCAGAGGTGTGGGCTAACTTTAAAAAGGCAAAGGGGAGAGGAATACTATCAGACTAGGAAATAAAGTGTAAGAAATGTGTTTTATTTCATAAAAAACCCTTGGACTGGAAGGAAAGCCAGTTGGTCCTGGATTCCTATCTTATTGTTGTAAATAAAACAGTGACTGAGGTTGTAATTTTCCAAGGACTTAAGTCCTTGTTGGTAGTATGACTTTCTTTTAGGGAAGGCAAAACTAAGTTACTTGGAGAATTGTGAATATCTGTGGTGGAGCTGGCACCTGAATGGGAACCACAGGCTGGGAGGATAAAGAAAAGGTGGATGCCGCAAAGCATTAGTTCATTTTCAATTTAAACAGTAGCCCTTGAATGTTAGACAAGAATAATAGCTTTGTTTTCTGTTGTCTCTTCTTTCTGTCTATTATGAAATACAAAACCTGTAATATTTTTCAATATTTCCTATCAAAGGAAATATTGCAAAATTCCAAGCGTAATTGAATGAGTTGGTGGAAATCAAAATATAGAAGATAAAACCATTTATTCTTCTACATATTACAGCTGTATGCAACATTTATAAACAAATGTAATAGCAAATATTTTTCTCTTATATCTCAGATATACAATTTATTTATATTCTCCCATCATCAGATGTTGCTCCAAGCTAATCTGGTTATTGTAATTTTGTGTAAAGTATTGCATTTTCTATTTTGACATGCCTCAAATGATCTTTCTTATATCACTTACACTGAAATATTTTCTTATATCACTTACACTGAAATATTTGTTTATTTGAAGAGCCTTGGAATAAATTATGTTCTTTTTAGGAGGATGTGATACTATGCAGATAATTTTGATACGGAAAAGAAGTAATACAAGTGTGGGGTTTGACAATGAGTGCAAAATTTACACAATAACTAGCAAGATTTCTTTATAAATAACAGTACAGAGTTGTCCTGGTAATTTTTCTAGGTATTAATTATTGTAATAATTGCTCACCTGCAGAAGTCATTAGGTGATGGACAACCCATAGTTATGTTGTACAACCATGACAGGGGAGCCTGAAAGGTTTAATTACAGCATGCTATAGAAGCAATGGCATCTTGAATACTGCAGAAAAATATGATCATGTTTATAGTAGGCTCTTTTCCTTTTTGCTTGTATTTTTCTAATATGTAAGTTTATTCTCTGTAAATACAAAGAAAAATCCCCTTTTTAGTAAAATAGACTTTTAAGCCTTTTAACCTGTAAGCTCCCTTTACTCTAACTAGTGTTAAAATCATTGCCTGTGTCTGTGCATCCCCTGCTAATACCTACAAAGCTGCACCTCATGCCATCATTTCAAATGTCAGCTTGAGCTCAGCTCTGTCTTTTGTTGTGACTGCAGCAGATCCTTACTTGTGGTTCCAGGGATTGAAGAGGAAAGCTAGGAAAGCTCTATCCAGATGCAGCCAAGTCATGAATGTAGGTGAAAAGCAGTATAGATTATGCATGCTAGAAATATGGGATCTGGAATATTTATGACCCTCCTTCTTGGAGAATTTTATAGTGTTCAAACAGAAGAGGCAGCAGTTAGGAAAAAAAAAAAAGCTTTTTTCTCATAAATTGCATAAATCTGTTCTGAACACTTTTAGTTCACAATGTTCCTGCTCTTTTTATGATGTTTTAAAAGATCTGACTGTCGATATTATATTAATAATGTGAAACTAAGGGCTGGACTCTCCAACGTAGCTTCTTACAACTCCTGCAAGTATCAGTGACACTCTTTGTGACACAGAAAAATGAAGGACAGGAGGTTTTCACAACCATTTAGTGAATCATTTGGAGAAATCTGGAAGTATTTGTCTCAAACCAGCTCAGATGTCTCTGAGAGGCTCTGCTAGTGGAAGTGAGTCCTTATTCATCATACAGGGTAAGAGAAGTCTCGTTCACTACACGTGGTAAGGGGTAGAAGGTCAAACTACTAAAGAGTATTTTCACTTTGGTCTTTGTTCTTCTTGGAGCAACTTTTCTTCACTGATTAAAAATAATATCAGTCCAATGAGAGGAGTGTTTAGGTTTTTTTATGTCTACATTGGTTTTCATCAGCTTTAACAACCTTTTTTTAAAGACTGAAACTTCCTTAAAAACAAGTGGAACATGAGAATTTAACCTGTCACTCACAGCTATCAATGATTTGCATGTCTGCAGGTGGATTAACATAAAAGCATACTTAAAATTTAGCTTTTCTTTAATTCATAACAAAGCAAAACATTTGAAAATTAAATGCACATGAATAACCTATTAAGTGATTTAGAATATTATTTTTATTTTTTAAGTGTTTTTCCATGGTTCATTCTAACTTCTCTTTTGTTTTTAAATGAAGGCGTTTCAGAGGCCTACTATGCCTAGCTCAGAATTTATGGGAGTTCTCATTAAAGGACAAGACTCCACACAGGCATTTAAGGGTAGCAAGTGATCATTTGAAATAAAGATCATTTATAATTTGGCATAAAAATATGGTTACCATTTAATTATTTAAAAGCTGTTAAAATTGATCTGCTCATGAAAAAGGTTTTCGTCTCTCTCAACTAATATTTTAGTCAAAAAATTCCATCATTAAAATTTTTGAAAGTTTCTATTTTCAGCACAAAATGCAAACTTTTTTATTCATAAAGATGAAAGAAATGGAAAAATGACCATTCTGAAATATCTTCTCTGCATTCTTCTTGTGCTGTCCTTAGCCTGGAAACTGGAGTATTAGTTTAGGAAGGTCAACATTTTCATTAATTTTCTGCCTTGCATTTAGCTCAATACCAGGCATAAAATGATGCACCATTTTAGACTTGCAGTGGTAGGAAAATATGCTAAGGCTCATAATCTGCATTTTTATTTGCACAGACAAAATCAGCATTCAGCTGTCTGTTAGGAGCAGATCTCATGTACCTCTTCCCATCCTTTAAGTGAGACCCCAACCAATGAACTAGTGAGATCAGTAATAAGGAGTCAGAAATATTAGCTGAGTGTTCCTCAAAGTCCCATACACTCAGAGACCACAGTCTTTAATAAATAAAAGTCTTAAAGAGGGTTTAGGAACTACACTTACAGCCTTGTGCTTTTTATGTCTCCACTTGGCTTGATAAGTTGTTGTTATGCCATGGCAGCTCAATGCTTCAAATAAAGAAGTATTGACGTTTTGTACTACAAGTATGGCAAAATAATAAAATGAAGCCACCATACTAATTATTACTTAAACTGACACAACCTGTAAAGCATAAACTGTATTGTAGTCCACCACATTTCCACAGCATGATTTCTCCAAACCAAGAAAGAAAGAAATAGTTGGAATAGAACTATGCGCTGTTACTTCCATTCTTTGTCTGTTCTGGATAAAGTGATCCTTTAATTTTCTATTGTTCATAAACCAGAATGTCTAATAAATATGAAGAGAGTTTCCCTCTTTCTATTCCACTCAGATTTTTTAAGCTTCTACCACCTAAGTAGAGTCACACAAATATTCAATAAAGATTAATTTTCTGATAAAACTGTATAGTTTTACCAACATTCTGAAACAATTTGCTATTCTTTGTGTAAAAACTTTGAGAAGTAATGAGCACATTTGCTATTGTTCATATTCTATCAGTCCTATTGTTGTCAGGCATTAAATAATATGCTATTAAAATGATATTTTTTACTGATATTTGCTGATAATATGCTATTAAAATGATATTTTTTACCACTGTAGAAAAGGTTCTTTTAACAGATAATGTGTTCCTATCAATGCTAAAAAAAAGTTAAATAATCTGATTTTCCTATTTTCTGATTGCTTTCAGAAATTAATTTTAACGTGTGTCATAAGTAAATGGAATATTTATAGCTTCTTGCTGGGACTATGTCTCCTCAGGATGAATATGTGTGAGAATGTGGGAGGAGAAGATGAGAAGATTAATATAAAGACTTTCTAATAACCTAAAAATTAATGAGTTCATGCACTCCTCCATTCTGTACCTGTGGAAAGATGATTCAAAGCTACAAATGTGGGCATGTGGTTTAAAACATGTTGAGTAATGTGCAGGGGCAGATGGGGGAGATGTGTAACACAGCAAGGTCAGGGCCTTGGGATGCTGTGAAAGGAGCTGTGGATGGTGGTGAAGCAGAGGCTTAGGGCAGTGCTTGGCTTCTTCTTCAAGTAGAGGAACATCTGAATGAAAGCAGGGATAAAAAATATGCTTATAAAATCCACTCTCATTTCTAAGTTCTGTTATTTCCCTAATTATTATTTCAGATAATTATTAAAAAAAAACCAGCTGGCAATTATCTGTCCTTTGGTTTCTCCAGCTGTAAAATGGGGCAAATATCTGCTTGTCATATAATTCTTAATTCACCCAAGTTGGCAGAATGAGTTGCTGCCAATAGTCCATTGTGATGATCTCAAACACAAGGTGACATGAGATCTAATTCTGCAGGTCATTTTTTAATCAATAATACAATGCGCTTTCAAGAATGGCCCTTTATTCTTTGTCTCTTGCACATTGTAAATTTGATGTCTCACAGCTTTCTTGGTGGTATAGAAGAGCGAGATCCTTCAGAAATCTGAATTTCTGAATAACATTGACAGTCTTTATCCTGATCATCGATGAGAACGAATTAATTTTGTACTCATTTTCTCTTCCCACAAATCCATGCAGTCTGTCTTGGTGATTAGATCAGATATAGAATTATACTTAATTATTGTATCATAGTTTGGGGGCAGTGGAGGGCATATTGTGGTTAGGAAATGTACTTCTAAGTATTCTAAGTACAGTTAGAGTAGAAGGAGAAATTACTGATCAGTGTAGGCACTATTGTAAATAACAAATTATTATTGGGAAGGGAAAGGTCACCACACGGTGCCATTGTCATGAGGCAAACATACAGAATTCTTTATTCGTAGATTTATTTAAAACTCACAGGGATTTTTGATTTAATGGAAACAGGATTCTTCAAGAAATTAAGACTGGATTCATAGACAGAACTGTCTGACTCCTGCTTTGATTATCTGTGTGTCAGCACTTGTACCAATACACAATTATGAGTTTAGAATTTAACCCGATACTGATTTCTCTTCTCTTTAGGGACTCTTTGGTAACATGATAAAAAAAGAAAACTATTAATAAATGTATAAGGCCTCATTACCCATTTTTCTGGACATACTGAAGACTAGTAAGACCTTGAGAAACCTCAGCTTAGATGATCATTCAGCCATGGCTTATGTGTGCATAGGGCTCTGGCAGGTGCAAATGCTGGGAACACAGGAAGAAGAGAAAGGATGGTGCCAGACCTGGACAAAATTGTAAAGCAGTAAAAGACCTAATCCTGGCCATTACAGTGGAAGTATACACACATATATAAGGGGATCTAATCTCAAAACTGTCATGTTGCCTTTTTCACAGCCACACACAAGGATGACCCAGTTGCATCTTCAAGAAATACTCTGAGCCATATTTTACCCCTTCAGGGTACCAGAATTGGAGAAAGCCCTTTTCTGCCTTTGTCTGTCCATGGCCTATTTGGAATGTCAAATTCATGTGTCCCCCATGTCCCTTCTACACTGCTCACCACTCCTGGGGGGGATTCTTAAGCACTGAGTCCCTCCAGGTGCCCCACAGCAAGGCAGACCAGGGGGAGCTCACTCACTGCTTTCCTTGGATTTTCTATATATATAAAAGCAGAACATCTTCAACTTCCCAGTTTCATCCTGATTATAATTTAATGATAAAGAAATAAAATATTTTATGGAGTGAGCCTTAATGCCAGGCTTTGAACTTGAAACAGGAGAAACAAAGAGTTTTAAGCACACAAGATCTGTGATTTGAATGAGCACTTGACAGTTTCTCTGTAGTTTCCCTTACAGATTAGTTTCCAAATTCCTGGGTGTTGTAACTAGGGGTGTGAGTTTGCAAGAGATCTTCTCCATTTGAGAGATGCACTCCACTCCAGACTGCCTTGATCTCTCCCTAGTTTCTTCCCCATAATATGGCAAATTACAGGTGGGAAGATTTAAATGTGTCTGTCATGGGTCTTGTGTCCCCTTCCTGGGGATGGGTTAGGGAGGTTAAACTGCAGCTGTATCCAGGCATCACAGCTGGTTTTAAACCTTTTCCTGTACCTACCCCATAAACCAGTTTCTGCAGGGAGAGGCATCCTTCATCTCCATGGCACAGGCTTCCTGTCACACTGCAGTAGCTGATTGTCTCCCTGCAGCTTTGGCCTGCAGAACATGCTGTTTCAATTATGTACATAAGCCTAATTGTACAGAAAATATTTTTTACTTTCCTGTTAAAGCCAGTAGAATAGATTTTTTTTTATTTGGCAGAGAGACTTTTCATTCAAACATCAGTTCATCATTTGACTGTAATATATTTGTTTGAGTAACTAAACAACTGCATTTGCTTTTACCCAGATAGCTGACCCTGTACTTTTCAGAGATAAGATTGTTGGAGCTCTGAGGCTTTTAAGGTTCACTAGGATAACAACATCCATAAAATAACATTTACAGACTAGATAAGCATAATTCTTTTATAAGCAATCGCTTAGAAAGTGATGTTTAAATACCAGTTTGTTAAAGAGGGCAACAGCAATTCTAAAATTCATGGAATATAAAAAAAATACAAGAGTAATTTGTGATCGAATTCAATCAGCACATAAAGTTTGGGGTTTTTTAAATTTCTGTAAAAAAATAACTTGTACTTTGATTGCCATGGACAGTGACTTCTAAAAAACAACAAAGGCCATAGGCATCTCAGTGAATTCACAATCACAGATTCTCTGCATTTCACAGATCCATAACAGGTTTGTATTTTTTTTTTCTTAGCAGTGATGTGAAGTTTAAAATTCCCAGTTCATCTTAGAATCTGCATCATTGTTGGTCTTCTATAGTGAAATAATGATGGAAAATCCCTTGTCTACCTGTCAGTGAGTACAGATTCACTATATTTGATGCAATTTGCCTGTAATCATCATAAGGAACTGCTATAGGCCCTTATTACTGATCAAGGGTGTTAGCTCTGGTGTTCCATACTCTACTGCAATGGTACATAAACATCATACAAACATTTGCAAGCAAATGGCCTTTCTCTAGTGAACTTTCCTTCTTCATCCTTGTTTCCTTTGCTTTCTCCTTCAATTCACACATTACTCTTGTCCACACTCTAACCAAGTGTTTCCCTGTACAGGTCATTCTGCCTGGTTTTGTCCTTTCCTGATTCTTCCTCTTCCTCACACATATTTCCTACATTCATTAATTTTCATTGCTCCTTCTGCCTAGTCTTAGTCCTCAAACTTTCTGGCCTTTTAACTTGTCTTTTCAATGTAGGACATAAATGAGGTAAAGTCAAGTGAGAGCAATCATCACAATTGTCTGTATATCACCGATATCTGATTATCACTGTGTATCTGATTATCAGAAGGCTGTGTCTAGTTCTTACACACACATGGAAAAGATAGAAATGAGAAGAGGGAAAACCAAACCATTATAAGGTTCCCTATCCCTACACTATCATGGAGACAATTTATCTTCAGCTGTAAATGGTTCTTTATTATAGCAGAGGTTCAACAACTGGAAATAGAAATCTGGAGCCACAGAATCCATTTCAGTGGTGAGGGTAGCTCGCTGCTCCAGAAACTCACTTTTTGTAATCTCTCACTAATACATCAAGTTGATATAAATTAGATTTCTCTTACACTGGTGATCACTCAAAGATGAAATAGTGAGAGGCAAACCCTGTCAGAGGGATTTTGTGAGGAGTCTTTACAGTATGATGGAGTGTCCTTTAATAACCAAGTGACTATACTTGAATTCCCCTTTTCATGTCATGTTCAGTGACTGGCAACAGAAATAACAAACCCCTCTGTTATTGTAATTAAAACGTTAAATATGTAGTTTAAAAAATATTCATTTAGATTAAAGTGACAGAAGCCAAATTTTCCACCAGTTGCAAAATAATTTTGGAATGCTGCAATGGGGAAAAGGACTTCACCTTTGAATAACAGACAGTGAGATCTGCACTAACTGATCCAATTTTTCCTGACCTTAAAATAAGGCAAATAAGTTATGTTTGCTCTTAGCCTTTTTTGAGGCAATTAAAAAAATATATAATTTGATAAAAAAACCCTCAAACATATGAATCTATAATTAAGATGTTTACATCCTAAAAGTCTAAACATACTGTAAATAAAAAACAATGGATTAAGCCTGCCAGACCCCCATTAGAAGCCAGTTTTCTTTAACTGATGGGTCACTGAGAATGCAGGCTCTAGATTAGTGAGTTTGAGTACATCTGTGTTAATCCACAGTGACAGAAAATGTGCTTAAGTACCTTCTATTGGCCCAATCAAAAAAATCCTCAAGCAAACACTTCATTTCAAGCATGGTTATAACTTTTATTGGCTTTACTGGGACTTAGGCATGTAAATGATACTTAGAAGGAGTTTAATTAACTTGCAAATGTTTGTATCTTTTTATCCTTTTCTTTGCTAAAGTCAACAAGTGTTGCCTCTAATTTTTTCTGCTTGTTTTAATTTCAAACATTAAAATTTGAAATAATGTTAATAAATATTTGATAAATGTTTTTAGTCTAGCCAAACATGATATATGATGACCTTAAAGACTTACTATCCTTATTTTATTTTAAATTATTAGAAAATACAAAATTTCTAGAAAGTTTCTTGAATTCTTTTATTTAAAAGAGATTATAGAAATAAAAAAACCTCAAAAGTAGCTCGTTTTGCTAGAGATATTCACAAGATTAATTTACTTTTTGAAACAGACAAATAAAAATTTATATATTACAAAGAAATGTAAAACTTGTTGTCATCATTAAGAGTCTGATACCAGATATTGACTGAGTTTTATCACACATGCTTTCTGTGGCAAAGAATTCCATCAATTGGATGATGATCGCAGGGCTAGAGCACTCCTCCTATGAAGACAGGATCAGAAAATTGGAGTGCTTCAACCTGGAGAAGAGAAGACTCCAGAGTGAACTTTAATAACTTAAAGGGGGACTAAAGGAAGATGAAGAGGGACTTTTTGAAATGCCATGTAATGACAGGACAAGGAGGAATAGCCTTAAACTGACAGCAGGTAGATTTAGAATAGATCTTAGAAATTTCCTGAGAGGGTGGCGAGACACTGGCACGTGTTTCCCAGAGAAGCTGTGGCTGCCCCATCCCTGGAAGTGTCCAAGGCCAGGCTGGATGAGGCTCTGAGCAAGCTGCTCTGGTGAAAGGCATCCCTGGCTATGGCAGAAGGGCTGGAAGTAGGGATGTTTAAGGTCTCTCCTGACCCAAATCATGCTACAGTTTAATGACATATCAACAATTTATCCTCTTATAACTGACTCCCAAGAGCATCCAGTCTGGGTGACACTGCAGCAGTGTCACCTCCCCGTGCTATGCCACTCTTTAGTGACAAAGACAAGCTGCAGGACTTGCTCCAGTGAGTTGATTGCTAATCTGTTTAGTTGTTTAACACTGAAGTTTAATCAATACCTTTCAGACACAACCAGAATCTGTGGTCATATATTTAATAAAAAAATAGTTATTCACCACTACTTTGCTTAATGTTTTTAGTCTTCTGTTAAAAATATTAACCTTTTTCTGCTTTGATTCTTGCTGAACAAGACCTAAATTCCAGTTTAGTCTTCAAGTCTATAGGTTTGCATTTGCAAGTTAAAATGGTAGTAAAACATGTTCTTTAGGTCCACTGAAGACAGAAGGATTATTTCAAAGGAAGTATGCTCCAACTCCTGCAGTATGGTAGATATTGTCCTTCAAGGAGTCCTTCTCCAAAGAGGTCAGATGAATTCCTAGAGCCTGGTGAAAACATTTATGAAACAACTTTTAAAAACTCAGTAAGAGGTTGAGAAATCTTGTCCTAATGTGTCCTGCCTGCTGGGAAGGGGATAAAAGTTATGCAGTGTGTTAATTTGTTATGTTGAAGAGAAATGACACAGTGAAAATTGGAAGTCTTTTTACATCAAGTGAAGTGTGGGCTTTGTTCAGAGATACATTACAGCTACCCACTGAGTACAGGGAGATTTCTTACTGCATAGAATTTCAGTGCAGTATGTTGATTTCTGAGTATCTTGCCACAAACTACTAATTAATATAAAATGAAAGACTCTCTCAATCTGCACTAGACTAAAAAAAGCCCACTAAAATTACTGCTGAATGGCATTTCAAAGATGATAATTTATTTTTGCCCTGAACAAGACACTTAAAACATTTTCAAGGACATCACGTCTTTAGCCTTTAAAATATCAACTAATTATCAAATCAATGATCATTTTGGGGAAAGTAATGAAGTATGGAAAATAACCACTTGAAATTATATAAGTCATTACTACAAAGTATTTAATACTGGTAAGTCATTAGCAAAGAAATTTAATATGTAGGTATTAAATGCCTTAAAATTTTATAAAAAAAGACAAATTGTATTTTAATTGTCATAATTTCCTATAAAACAAGCAACTTGCCCTTTAAGTTATTTATACTTATCTAATGCTTATTTATTTTTCTAAGGAAATATTAATTAATTCATTCAAATTATTTTCAGCTTTTTAAAAAAGTTCACACCACTTTATGTTAACGTTAAATATAGGGAGGTATTTGAAATAGCAGTGAGCAGAATGACTCAAAGTTCAAGTGGAAATACTTAATTATATGCTTAACTCATGATTACTCATGAGTAATCAGTCCTTTGGAGTTCAATAATTGCATAAGTATTTCCAGGATTGGGAACTTGTTTATTGTATTTTAATACTTTTATTAGTTTAATAAACCATGGATTTACTGTATCAATGGCTTGTTGCACATTTCAAAACAACTTTCCTCTTGTTTCTTTTTGCAAATAGGTTGTCCATGTTTTCTCACAAATATACAGATGTGGAGCTCGGGAATGAGGGGGAGAAGGCAGAGGCAAAACACTTTCTAGGGCTTTACTTTTTTATGGTCTTTTTTCTTTTTTTTTGACCTCCAAGGCATTTGTAACCAATAGAGTCTCTAGGTAATGTGATCAGTGCTAACACCTCAGGGATTTGCCTGAATCCAGACTATTTGCTGTGCTTCTAGAAGTGTAGAAAAAACTGAGCTAAGCATTGCCAAAGACAGGTAGAGACTCTTTTGTGCTCTGTGTCATTTTATCAGCAGAAAAAAGAATATTTATGTATATTCTAGTGTCTCCTAATTTATCTACTTCCTATCCTATGGAGAAACCCTTCCCTTTTAATGTGAATTTAGGAAGTTAAAATTCTTCTCATGGGACATGAAACTCTCTCATGACACAGGCAACTCTCAGGGTCTTATGAAAGAGGTACTTCATCCAAGATCTCATGCTGATTTGGGTGGAAAAGTTTTTCTCAAACCCCAACTCAGTTCTGTACACCAGCTGTACACCACTGGATATATCCTCCATATTTAGTATGTAATAGGTATATGATAGATATATTATACACCCTCTTATAAGAGAGTTTTAATTGCATACTATGCATAATCCAAAATTTCACCAACTTGGATAGAAATTTTGAGAGTCCAGGCAATAAAGAAAAATCTGATTTAAGTTTTTAGACAAGAGAAGCAAGTGGGGTACTGGCAAAATTTGCTGTCATAGTAAAACAAAATGTCTTTTGTGTCTCAGAATGAAATGGGGAAAACAAATTTTCTCTAAATCTCCCTGCCTTTTTGTCCAGCACTGGTATTTTCTGCTTCTCATGTTGGTGTTTTAGCCCTAACTTGACTGATACATCCTATTTTCCTGTTATCCACTAAACTCGAAGATCTCTTGCAATCCCACTTTATATCTTGAGCTCTGCTTAAGACCCATGGGAGTGACAGATGCTTAAAATATCTAAATTAAAATAGGCATTCTGTGTATCTAGCATGTGGGGAGAAGACTCTGTGTGATGCATCCAGACAATCTGATCATAGCACTGTATTTGAGGCTTACCAAAGTTTCACTAAAAAATTTCTCTGTGCATGTGTGAAGAATCAATGAAAGAAAGCACAGGTGCAGGAAAACCAAAGGGCTGGACTGTGTCAGGAGGACACAGCCATTTGCAAAGCTTGCCCATTGCCATGTTGCCCCAGCAGGAAATGACTGTGTCCCCTCCCCAGCAGCAATGCACACCCAGGTGTTCCTGCAGGGCATGGCTCTGTCCCCTCTCAGCTCCTGCTGTCTTACTCCTCCTACCCAACACCTCCTTTTCCCCTATGATAAGATAATAAGAAAAAAACTCCATTTGTTCCACCAGACATTGGCTAAGGATCTGGATGGGTGATGAATGGGGTTATACTCACCTGTTGAAAATTAAGGGGCTTGCTCCAGAAATGTGTGTCACAAACATGATGGGAATCCAAATCTCTCACTGCCATCCCAGTCTTTTATAGCTCCTCATAGAAACTGCAAGGAAAACTTTTGTGATAATGTGGTGGTCACATTTACAACATCATTACTAACAGTTCTAGGACTTCCTGGTAGCTATCCTGAAATGAAAATACACCACGATTTCCCTGACAGATTGAAAACAAATCAAGCAGCATAAATTTTCCCTTCCACAGTGTCAAAAGGTTTAATTACAAGAGGAAATGTCTGTCTTCACTCAGTGAAATTGCTTGTTGCATGTGCGCTGATTCTGTAATTAAAAAAAAAGAAAATTAATTTACACTGTATTTTATTTTATTATGTAGTAAGGAATGCATTAAAACTGTAGCTCCAGACACAAATATCACAATAAAAACACCTACAATTAAAAAAAAGCAGTTTCTGGCTTTGCCTTATCTGCACTTTGCTATTTGTATTTTAGTTATTTTGAGAACTTTTACTACCGGTGAGAAAAAAATATTGGACAAACTGCTCATCTACACCTAGTGCTCCTTTAATCTGATCTTTTTTTGGTTCCCAAACACAATGTTACTTTCCTAGTCAACCTCAAATTACTTCCAACTTTAATTTCCATGCGTAAAATCTTTCAGTTACTACTGCCAAGTAGATGCATTCAGAGTGGATGGAAACTGTCCATCAAAGTTATCATTCTATTCTATTCTATTCTATTCTATTCTATTCTATTCTATTCCATTCCATTCCATTCCATTCTGTTAAATACAGCAGCTTGTGCTTTCATTCGGTGCGCTCTTTGGCTTCTCTTTGGCTTTGTGGCTGGACAATTTCCTGAGAAGTAAATTTTTAGGCACCATGAAGATCATCTTGCCTGCTCAACTTTCTAACTGTACTACTAAAACCTGTAGGATTCTGGAAGAGTTTAACAGAGCTTTATCCTTCACAGTCGCTTCTGTAAGAGTCCTCATTTTGTCAAAACTTTCAGGTGCAGATTTTTTTTCTGGTAAAAGAAATGTTTGCCTTCTACACTGTAATGGTGTTTACAACCAAAATGTAGGCAAAGATTCATTTGGTTTCATTGCCTAACCTTGAGGAGAGATTTGTGGCTCTCCTACACTGTGTTGAAGGCAGTTCTCATGACACTACTGCAGAACTGGCAGCATGATGGTAGCCTGATATTCCTTCATGTCCAGCCCAGTCTTTTGAAAAAAACTTGCTGCCTGGTGTTAGGGATCCTTGGTGGACAATGCCTACAGAGCACTGCTTTCCTCACATAATCTTTTTCCCACCCTGATATGCCCTATTGATATGTCTGAGTTTCTTGCTCCAAAGATGAGGCACACTGCAAACTGTTCCTCTTGGACACCAGAGAGAGATCAGTTATGTAACATGTAAATAAAAATGTATTTGAAAAGGAAAACTGAGCTGTGCTGTAAACTACTGCAACTACAATTACCTCTGCTTCCTTCTATCACATTAGAACTAGATCCTAAATTGTGTGTTAAACTTGGAAAAAAAAAATTGCATTTCATGCTTTGCCTTAAAAGCCAGCTCTTAAGTGGCTGTTTAGGACAGTGGTGATTGAGTTTAAAGATAATCCTCTGAGTGGGAAAACAAGTAGTGGCCCTCTGGAGACCCCAAGGGATTTTAGAGCAGGTTCTGCAGGGTTCAATGCCACTTTCATTACTCTCTTCATGCTTAACCAGTGAAGCACATAGTGTGACTTACCTGTAGCTCTGAGCATGCATGGTGCAGCCCTCGAGGGAACAGGACTGCGATGCTCAGGGTGCTCCTGTTCCCTGCACCCAAAGACTGATCTACTGACTCAAAGGAAACCATCTGGTATTACCTAGCAAATTTCTTCCTAAAGAAACATGTGCTTCAGCAGATTTCTTTACTTAACTACTCTGAGAAGATTAGAGCAAGCACAACTATTTAGAGGACAAACACTCCAATATTCTCACCGAGTGTTTTCGAGTTATGCAAATTATATGTTCCAATAAATGGTTTTGGGGAATAGTTTTTCACCCCTGTGGGCTGGGTTTTCGTTGCATTTTTGGGGTTTTTTCCCCCCTTATTTTAAGTTTAACAAAGAACCAACTTTGAAAAAGAACTAGTAGAGCAGTTATTTTAGAGAAAAGAACCTCATTCAGACAGCAGGAATTCAGAAATAGGTCTGTAAAAATCACTTCTGTTGCAAAGATTTAACATGAGTCAAAGATAATTGTAACACTGTGTTATTACTATTGTTTTTGCAATTAGGAAAAAAGTGATGAAGAATAAGAAAACTGTGACAAGTAAACAGCTTTTCAAAATGGCTGTACCTGGAGCTATAGATGCATGATCAGCTAGATGCTGCTGATGTCTTTCATTATTTAGCAAAATGACAACTGGCTAGAAAATAAGAACTTTACTAGGCTAGATTAGACTTTATCTGCTTTCTAGTGTGCAGCAGTATTTTGTACCTTGGTATATCATTCTGTAAAATGGATCACTGACATTAAATTTAAGTCATATTGTAAATATAATTGGATAACAGTAAACTAAATGAACTATGTAAATATCAAGCAAAATATATTTGATTCACTTTGAAATTAAGGCAGAACTTCTCTTATGGCAGCAAGTTTTTACATCAGATCTCTGGTAAAAAGTTCTAAATTCTTCTTCAAGATGTTCAGTTGCATTCTGTGTTCTGCTCTCAAACTCGTTGCTCCTGCTGGTGGTTTGTGTGGATGTGACAAGGACCAATGAGCACTTGCTGATTTCTAGATTCTGTATCCTGGCCCTGAGGAAATTTCATTTTGATTCATAAAATAAATTAATCTGATACATAATAATTCTCCAGCAGTAACTTTTGTATCTCCACCATGTCTAATTTACTTTATTCCTTTTGTGTTATACTAGAACTCTCTAGTATAAATCAAAGTCAAACCAACTCCCATATCTTTAAGTGAAGTATTATGTACCTGTAGGAACAGATACCTCTGAGCTGGAAAATTGTGACAAGCAATAAAATTTGGATTAAAAAAAAAGTTGTGGTAGCCTTACTAAATGGTCAAATAACCTCATAAACTTACACATGCTCACTATCCAGTGTCTTCCCTTCTTTTTGCCCTTCACAGATAATTGATTCAGCATGAGCAAATCAGTGTAACAAGATGAGCTCTACTTTCTATGGACACAAAAGTCTGAGGCTATATATTGCTAGCCATAGGTCGCATATCAAAATCATAATTCCCTCAAAAAAGGGGATGCAGTCTTTTAAAATACAACAATTCTAGTCATGGACACTTGAAAACAGCTAATAAATAAGTTTTCATGGTAACAATGCAAAGCTTTACTTGGTGCTCTGTCATGAATTGTGCATAAAAGAAAGATCCCTTCATCAACGAGGTTCATTTCTGTTTTTATTGAAAAGGTATAACTAAAAGAAAAATTAAACCATTTCTAAGACTCAAATCCCACATGCTTTACATATTCATTAGAGAAATAAACGTGACATATAAACTGCAGAATACACAGAAAATGTCATCCACAAAAAGAAAAAAACCAAACCAACAAAAACTAACAATACAAAGTAAATTATATTTCCTCTGACTTGCAATGAAGAAAACTATGGATCTGTTATGTGAGACCGAGGAAAAATAAAAATAGCCTGAGGAAATTTTTCTCTTAACTAAGAATTTGTATACCCTTCCTGGATGTTCACTGTATTTTTAAACAAGCTGAATAAGAAATAAACCCTACTGAACACCACTTTTAGCTGCAAGCAAAGCAAAACAAAACAAGGCTGTATAAAAAGTGTAAATGCTAAGAGCTTCCTACAAAGAACTATACTCAAGCAGGAAAATATTTTTCTCTGCAGACTCATATCTGAGCTTCTCCCTTCGAGCTGGGCACACTGACAAGCAGCTAAAGGAATTTCAGTTACCAATAGCCTATAGCAGTCACAATGCATTAATGAGGGTGGGGTGTCATTCCCCTGCTGCTGCTGTGAGCTCAGAGTCTCAAACTCCATGCACCATGGCAGTTCTTTTCCATTTGGCATCACAGTATCCAGTGGAGTATCAGCATCAGTGGAATTTCTGATTTGGTCTCCAAGGGTTATTAATGAACAAATTATAATTATTTTGCCTTTTTTGTTGTCTTATTAAGGACATTAAAGGGCAGAAATATGAATTCTAATAGGGTTAATCAACATTTAGTGTACCAACTTGAAGTGGAATAGCATACTTACAGTTTTTGTTGTATATTTAGAGAATACATTTCTTTAAATGACCATCAGCATTCCTGCAGCAATGTTACCTCTGAAAGTGTTTCCATGGTGAATGCAGGCAAAGCATCCTATGAGAAATACTTACTTTTATGATATAGAAACAAAGGTAAGTCCTGAAGAAATAGTTGATGGGTACTGTATTTTGGAGATTATAGTAATGACTTAGAAGGTTTCAATGTGCAGCTAAATTAAAGAAGGATATTTCATGTGTGTATTAGGCTCAAAATTTTGTTTTGATCAAAGTGGAAGCACACCTATATCTAAATTACAGAATTTATTTATTATAACCTATATCTTAAGAATCTATTTACTGTTATTCTCAATCTAATTGCAACAGAAAAAGAAAGAATAACAATGTAGTTAACATTGTAAACCATACACTTTTTATGGTCTATCCTTTTCCTGGTTGTTATGATCATCCTTCCCCTGCTCTTTTGGCCCCCAAGGCCAGTGCACTCATCATCAGTGGAGGTTTCCACATCAGCAGCAGCAGCTGCCAGGAGGAGCCTTGTGAGCCCTGTCAGCTTCCCTGAGGGTCTGTGCCACTGTAGGGCAGGCAGTTCCCCCCAAATGCACTCACAGGGACATCTCCACTCCATCCCTGGGTGTTCCTGTCCACACAGATCTACAAAGGTCACTGTGACTGGCCCCTACATGTCACAGGGATTAAAGAAACCTCTGTGTCTCAGATCCCTCACCATATTCATATTGATAAGAACGCAGACAGCTTGGGAATTGTAGTTTTAGAGCTTCATTTTATTTATTTATTTAAACCACAGTGTCATACTTCAGAACACATAAAATGAGTAATGTGTGCTAGGCTCTCCAAGCTCATTAGAGCAGTTATGGAAGCTGTAGATGTGCTTAGCACATTGTGATAGAATGTCTAAGTTAATCAATGTACTTTGAGCTGGAGCATTTATATTTTATTTAAAAGAAAATCCTCGTAAGTATTGTATCTTTACCTGTGAAATAGTGACTTCAGTGTTCTGTGCATTAATAGCTTCATATTTAAATCTGTGAAATTCCTAAGAACAGTCCTGTGTTAGTCATATACTCTTGGCTCTGACTTTATGTTAAAGCTACAAGACAAAAAAAAATGTGTTACTATTAATCATTTGGGCTCTAGCTACAGAAACATAAAGTTCATAGTTGGAAAAAATAATAATTTGTCCTTTTTCTGCTAGATCGTACATATTTTGCTTAGGGCTGTGTTGTGTGGTTTTAAGCCTGCTGAAATCAGCAAAAGTAAAAAATTCTGATAATGCTACGTGCATGATTATAGAAATTTGTTCCCTTCTAACCTGCAGACTTAGAAAATTAATGAACTACATTAAAAATATGTGGCAGTGTTTCAATAATTTAAAATAACTTGATAGTACAATAAGAATTGACTTTCTCAAGCAAACATTTTTTCTCAGAGTCAGATATTAAATAAACATGATGCTTTCCCTATGTGTAAAGAAGCATAAAGTAATTTTGTAAAGGATTTTAATGTTATAATTGATTGCAGCATAGTTTAGTAAAAATTGTAGTTTTCTATTTTGCTTATAATTGATGTAAGGAGTTAAAAGTAGCATAATTCAACTGCTTTCAGCAGATTTTAACCTGGGAAGAAAGGAATCCATGAATTTTGACTATCATTTTTTCTGCAAAAAGTTATTTAGGGAAAATATGTAATTTTTTTCTTATAAACAGGTCGGTTAGATTAAACTCTTTAAGTAGTTTTGCTAAGATATCAGAATATCCTTTCCTATATCTTATCTTTTAACTTACTTGACTAAAAATGATACCAAACCTATTCTCTATCTGTGGATCCTATTTCCATTCTTATGCATGCATCAGGACGATGGGCCATCCACAAGTTGTGACAATGGAACATCCATCTGAAGTGAGTCCTAATCCTCAGTAATCATCTTTTTATAAGTCGTGAATTTGACATCCCACTCTGGAAAAGGTTTTTTTTTTTTTTGCCTCTATAACCACAAGTATCGAAGTGTAACTACTTTAGCCAACTTTGAAATCAACAAGGAACTGAAGGGAATGACTCCTTCTCTAGACCTGACTGGATAAGCTTTACACACTTTACTGATGTGTTCACATTTAATTTTCCATATTATCCTTGAAATTCTCCTACAGTACAATTAGGTAATAAAAAAGAAAGCAAAGCAACCTATTATAAATGTCCTATGTGTCTAATCAGACAAATAGAACAACAGTAATAGCTTTCAGAAGTAGGAAAGTGAATAAGGTAGTTAAATTCATGTTTTAGAAAGCATAATCAGTTGAAAATACAATAGCCTTAATGATATTGATGTTAAACTACAGCTGATCTATGACTTCTTTGTGCTACATCATTATTCATTTTGACTCTATGAAGGCTGGTCCCCATTTCCCTTTTTAGATGTAGTCGGTGTGTCCAGGGGTGAGCACGTGTGCCCATCCACTCACCCCTACCATTACACAATTCCCACAGAAGGACACAAACAATGTATTTCCTTTCAGAATAGATTGAACTAAACAGTGGCCACCTGAAACAGATCTGCTGCTCTCTAAAGAGGAGATTTACTTCTACTAATTTCATGTAGAGCTATGGCTGGACTGCTTCATTTTCCAACAGACTGTCTTCCATCTAGGCTGTATTTACTGTGATTTCCCCCACAGTGGCCTGCAAAGACCAACCTTTGATGCATCATGGGCAGCACATTGCTGTAGTGCCCACCAAAGGCAGGCTTGTGACCCTATGGGCAGTGCCAGCTCACTCACTAAGGTGAGTTATTTTGACTTTTTTTCTAGTTTGTGCACAGCAGAGAGCAGAGATATAACCCGTGAAAGGCTAGCTCCACTGATTATCAAAACTTTACACTCTTATAAAACAAAGGCATTGGGATTCATTGGTTATAAATGATGTATTTTTTTCATTAATTAGCACTCAGTACCACATCTGCTAGTTATGGCTCTCAAGACTTGAGCTAATTTTGGTCCACATGCACGTTTTTCTCCTCCCTTTGAGTCTGGGATCCATTTTCAGTAGGTGGTCGATGAGTTGGTGGTCATGCTATCCCATGCTGGAATTACCTTCCCCCCAGTTACTGCTTAGTTCTGATTTCTCTCCTTGTGATTGTTGTCTGGAGATCCCATTCATCTTGGATTGTTTTCCCTTTTCCATAAAACAAAAGATTAGCCAAGCATACAATGTTCACAATTCCATTGCTTAATCATTACTCTGTGGCTACTAACAACTAAAAAAAAAAAAAAAATTGCAAAGCTTGATTTGAATTGTAAGGGGCTTGACTTGATGTCAGGAATACTTTGGTTTTTTCTCTTAACCTAATCTAAGGATCTCATCAGAGGATTCCTGCAGAAGAAATAATCTTTTGCAGAACATAAAAGATGTAAAATACATTTTATAAGCACTTACAGATACCTAGAGTGTTTCAGTGGTCAACAGCAGAGAAAAGTGAAAATCACAGTATATTAGTCAAAATATTATCCAAACCGTTGGGAATATGGAAAAAATAACGTGGGATAGAATTGTGAGGGAAGTGAGTTTTTTGCAATTTTATATACAGTAAAAATTTTCTCAACTATTAAAATATTACATTCATGTATCTTCTTCTTCTAACTAGATACTTCAGGCTAAATAAAACAGAGTACAAAGTTAAGAAGAAAATTTTGTATTCTAAAACTACAAATTGCCTCACAGGAGCCTAAAATTATTTCAGATTTCTTTTCTTGTGTGTTCTGCTTAGAGGCATATTATACATAATATGAAACATGACCAGTGGTTTGATATACTTGTTAGGAATATCACATAGCAATTTTGGGAAACTGCTGTTACCCTGGAGACCAAAAGCAGAATTTATCTGGCCAATTCCAACCTCAACATTTTATGAATCAGAAGTTTTGAGCATCCCCTACTCAAAAATATAGTAAGATGTGTATGAAAAGTTAAAAAAAACCCCTCAAGAAATGGTATAAAAAATCTCAATTTAAACCAAGCTAATCAGCCAGGGAATAATTTGTCTCATAGCTGTGGTTGTCTGAGCTAATCACCACCTAGACTCACTTTACAGACAAAACAGAAACAGAGCACTGTTTTGCTTAGACCTGTTCTGACGTTTTCCTTAGGGTGAGTTGTGTCCTAGATTTCATATGTTGGACTCTTTACATTTAATGCACGAGGATTAAGGTCTCTCTGTAAGTGAGCAAAAGGTTCAAACTCTCATCACCCAGCCCGTTCTACCACTGGGCTCTGTCTAAGCCTTTCTGGCTGAGGCAGTCACACCTGGCCTGCTGACCAGCACTCTGGGTACTGAGCTGCACATCCAGCACACACACAGACACCTGCAGTGAGTGGTCCTTGGTGTGCTGAATGCCACTAAACTCATGGCAGGGAGTGTGGGAGGAATCCCCTGCAAGTAGTCCATGTGTACGAGCTGCACTGCAGATACTGAGTCAAACAGGTTGCATCACTGGTGGGCAAATGTACTTTGTGCAAATCTCTACAGTATGGTTTGCCAAGAATGCCAGCACTCCCATGCTGGATATATGTCTGGTACCATCTCAGCTTCATACACTCTCTGGATGATTTGGATAATAGCTCTCCATATTCTAAACAACAACAAGATAGAACTTCATGTAATTTTGAGGAAAAGATGCAAGCATACAAAGCACTTCAGTTCCTGCAATGCCAAGAAGATTTTTGTGAATTAATGTGTTATGTTTTATCTACAGGCCATTGGCTTTTCATGCAATTCCTTCTGTCTCTCATTTTCTTACAGTATACCTTTATGGAAGCTAAAGATGCTGTAAGGCTTGAAAATAAGATCTTCTCCATGTAAGCAAAGTTGTCCAGGTTTTTTAGACAGTTTATGTACAAACTGTCTACAAATATTCAAAGGGTCTACTTTGTTGCCAAAATCTGTCACTAGGCAAATAAATTTCAAATTAAGGTAGAATCATCCCATTGTCATTCTAAGGTGATTTCAAGAAAAATGTATAAATGGAAACTTGAACAAATGCATTATATTAGGCATAATTTATTAAGTTAACTTTTTTTTCTTTTTTATTTTAATGAAACCACAGCTGCATTGTAGACCTCAAGAAAGGAACTAATGCTGCTGGGTTTTGAATAAGGTTAAATACCTGTACTGGATCTGTCTGTGACAGAGTTGACTTTTCTCATAGCAGCTCTGTGGTTCTATGCTTTAGACTTGTGACCAAAGCTGTGTTGGTAACTCACAGATTTTCAGTTATTGCTGAGCAGTGCTTACACAGCCTCAAGGTCTGTCTTGCAGTTAGTGCTGCCATCCTATGAGTAGGCTGGGGCTGCAGCGGAAACTGGGAAGGGACACTGCCAGGACAGCTAACCCCAGCTGACCAAAGTAATGTCCCCAAGCACACAACTTCACACTCAGGAATAAAAGCTGTTTTATCTGTGGTAACAATAGTTGTCATTTTCCAAGTTTGTCCTTTCGACTAATTCCAAACTATTCAGCAGGATTTCACTTTGCATATGGACGCAATTTCTTCAGTGTGCATGTGGTGCATATGGTCAATTTGAGCTGCATTTGAGCTGAGCAAAATTTATGGCTGTTAAGATTGCTTAAAAGAGTAATTTCCTGTATGTTTTATAATTTGCAAAAGAGTGCACACAGTTATAATATTTGATGCTTTGACTGATAGTAAATTCATTATATCAAGTGCTTTGTAGTCATACAGTAAAGGAAAATTTCTCCAAGGAATTTATAAGCCAATACACAAGGATATTTATTAAAAATACAGAAAAACTGAATATAGAGTTTCTAAGGGAAACTGGCCATTCTTAAGTTGGTTATTAAGAGTTTCAAATTTGGGTCTTCCTTCAAGATCATAGCATTAAGCCTGTGTACTAGATTCCACTCTCCTGAAGGAGTGATCAAGATCTTAATTGGGCTATCACAATTCCTTAGAGAGTCTGAAAGGGAGATGAAGATAATAATCTCTACAGATATTCCCCTTGGTCAAGGATAGCATGACAGCTGTTACCATGACAGCTCATGTCACTAACTTCACCTACAGGTCCAAGAGAAGGAAGAAGGTAACAGGTTTTTAAGTTATCAATTTATTTCCTGTTCTTCATCTCTGTCACTGTCTTGGCAACATCTGTTACATTTACATTAGTTAATCCTTCACCATTGTTTCCATATAAAATGTAATTATTTTCTACATGTGTCTGATTTTAACTGGAAGTCAATTATCCTTCTATGCCTGAAAGATTTAGAAGCATTTATTCACTCACAAATCAAAATTCCTTCTTTTTGTTGCCTATGCATGCATTCAGAACATGCCAAATACAAAGCTATATAAAGTGAAGTTATACAGAGTGAAATTATCAACAGAAACTGTTTATAAACTTGGATCAAGCTCAACAAAAAAACAAGAGAAACCAAAAAAGCAACTTCTGTTTTGTAAACTAATAAGTATTGAATTCTTATAACAAAATAGCCAATTTTTCAGAAGACTTCAGGTTCAATTAAAAAGGGAAAGGGATTGCAACTAATAATACATTTAAGCATTTGTGAAAGCCTGGCTTTCATGGTACTTATAAAAATCTGATCTTTCTTACTTACAGTTTGAGAATCCTTCACCATCCCATCAAAGATAAAATTGAGTTGCTAAAAAGAATGAAAAAAAACCCCATGTAATTTCCTAGCAGCTTGCAATCAAAGGGAATTGGGATCTGCAATATGAATACCCCAGACAATGCTTTACTGAAGATAATTGTTAATTATCATCACCTGTTTATAATTTCAGTTAACATTGAAGATGTTGCCTCAGAGAGTGCTCAAACTTCCTTCTGAAGCCAAAAACAAATAGCATAAATTCTGATATTAGGGTAGGACTCTCTTTGCTTGAAAACAGGCAGTGAAACTGGTTTCTCTAGGTTTCCATGTGTGGGGAGAAATCAACATCTCATAAAAATAATAGAAATATGACTTTTTTATTACCTTATACGGATAGGTGCTATCTATCTCATTCCTAGTTGGTGCTCTTGGGTTCTGCTTGAATAAATGTTACCCAGTTAGGGTCTTCACTGTACTGCTGTGCTAGATTTTTTACTGATGAGAATCTCCTCTATGTAAGATTTTAATGTTCTATAAAGCACATAGATATATAGTTGTTTTTGAAGGTTGAAATCTAGCTTTACAAAGTCTGCCTGTAAATGTGGGAATCCATATTAGCAAACCATTTTACACTGGTCAATTGAAACATGAAATTTCATTTGTCGTTTTGGTTTGAAATAAAAGCTTGCTGCAATGTAATTTGGTCTCTAAATCTACCTGTTCTTTTCCTCTTTAATTCCTTCTATACATAAGAAGAAAATTTATTCTAGAGGTCTGAGCTCTGATCTTGCAACAATAATATTAAACAGTTTTTCCCTTGCCATGCAATAACACTGGATAAAGTACATAAAAGGCAACTTGGTCATGAGTGAAAAAGGAGAGTTATGAGCCTACAATCACAGACCAGACTGCTATTAGTTTAAAAGGATATTTATGGATAAGATGTTCAACAGGAAGATGGTTTTTCTCTGTATATATTTAAGCACAAGTGTGAATTTCTTCGAGATACATTGATGTAGAATAAAATGAAAAAATAAATTTGTGTGACTATTTTTAAATACAATATAGTTAGAGATTCAGCACAAATCTAAGGAAAGGCTTCAGGCTATCCTCAGATTCATCTAATGCTGCAAAGGCTTGAAAGGGGGAGTTCAGTAAATGTTCATATTAAACTGAGAGTGAAATGCATTAAACAAGAGAGTTCCAATGCAGGTTGAATGAAAGATCCCAGGAACTGTGGACTTTTGCTGTTATTTGTACAGATAGTTTTTGAAATCAATAGCTTTGCTCAGCCAGAGTTACAGTAAAAAGAAGAGTCCTCAAAATAATTTCACCAGTGCAGGGATGATGTAAATAGAGCCTGTCAGTGTGGTCTGGTGGTTTTTTTTTTAATTCAGTGAAATTCCTTCACTGTGGATTTGGTTTTTAACATAGTTTTGTGAAGTCTATTGCAAACAGAACTGAGCACTAGAATTTGGCATGTATATTATGGTGGATGGAAACCACTAGCAGGAGGAACCTATGGCTTGATATGTATATGTACTTTGAAAGTGTAAAATATAACTTAACAAGAAAAAACTGACTAGATGAGAGCAATTCACCTGATATATAATTCACCTTGATGCCATGTTTAAAGTGTTTGAGGCTCTTTAACAGTTTGTGAGAAAAGAAACACTACTTATGTTACTGAATGGTATGGATAATATACATGTATCAAGAGATCAAATGGAGGATAATAAAATATACTGATGAAGAATTCAACAGCTTGTGTAGTGAGCTTACCTTTATCTTGTTCATCAGGTTTTATTTTAGCAGACGCTTTCTTTCATTATTCTTTCTGACTTTTCAGTTTATCTGGCCATAAACACCACTTAACACTATAAAATATCTTCTTCATTTTCAGCTAGGATTTTTCCTTAGTTAATTTCTTGCATTTGTTTTGAGAAAAGAGAGAGATGGGAAAAGAGAACAGGAGGGAGGCTTCCATTTTTAATTATTTGGTTATTTAGCCAATTCATTTTTTAGTGATTAAGATGTTTTGAAGCATTTGAGGCTCACAGAGTGATTTAACCTCCTCTAGCAGCAGGTATTTTGCCTTTATTTGAAAGAGCATGTTTGGGAGTTAGTAGCGTTGTGTTGAAACACACGAAGTATTTTTGTTCTACCATTACAGAATTGCACTAGAATAACAAGATCCTTTCACAAAGGCCCTTTTATGTCCTCTTTTGAAATTGCATACAGTATTATGTTACTAATGCAGGCTGCAAGGTTTTCTTTAAAATTGTCAGAGAAATGAATGTAAAAACCCCTGTGTGCTGGTGGAAATAAACATTATGCCGAATAAAAACACAGGATATTTCATCTTCCTTTGCTGTGCAAACAAAATAGGCAAGTCTAGTGTTGTTTGCTTAATGTTTGTACTGTATGTATTGTTTGCAGAAGGACATAAAAAGCTAAGGAAAAACATAGACTGTAAAATATGATATTTGAAACAGGACAAAGTGTGTAGGCTTATACACATTTAGGAACAGCCTTATGAATTATGAGTTATAGAAATGATCTAGTTGCTAATACAAAATCATGACTAATTTAATAATTTTTAACATGGTAGCTCATAGACATATATGTAATACAATTGAAAATTTGATTAGGCAGAAAATATATACCTTGTATTTATCTTGTACATATTTTATAAAAACCTCTCAATTACACAAGTAAAACCTATTTTTACTCTGTAGTGACATGAAACAGAATCTGAACTGTAGAGTGATATGGTTAATACTTGACATACTGTGAGATAGTTATTTTATTTCTATAGCATTTTGTCAGCTCTTATTTTCAGAACTGTATAATTGTCTTTGAAATCATAGAATCATAGACTGGTTTGGGGTACAAGAGACATTAAAGTCCCAACCCTCTGTCATGAGTAGGGACATCTTCCACTGGACCAGGCTACACAAGGCCCCACCCAGTCTGGCCTTGGACACCTGCAGGGGTGGGGCACCCACCGCTTCTCTGGGCAATGTTTTAGTGCCTTGCCACAGTAAAGAATTTCTTTCTAATACCTAATCTAATCCTGCCCTTTTTCAGTTTAAAGTCATGACACCTTTATCTATCACTACATGCCCTTCTGCAAAGTCCCTCTCCAGCTTTCCTGTAGGCTGCTTTCAAGTTCTGGGAGGTGCTACAAGTCCCCAGAGCCTTCTTTTCTCCAGGCTGAAAAGCCCCAACTGTCCCAGCCTGTCTTCATAGGACAGTTGCTCCTGTCCCCTGGTCATCTTCATGGCTTCCTCTGGACTCACTTCAACAGGTCCATCTCCATCTTATGTTGGGGACCCCAGAGCTGGATGCAGCTCTCCAGGCGGGGTCTGACAAGAACAGAATCCAGAGGCAGAATCACCTCACTCAGCCTTCTTCCCGCATTGCTTTTGGCGCAGCCCAGGACACAGCTGGTTTTCTGGCCCATGACTGCACACTGCTGGATCATTGCATGTTGAGCTTCTTGTAGACCAAGACTCTGAAGCCTGTTCTGAGCTGCTTTGAGTCCATTCTCTGCTCAGCCTGTATTTGTGCTTGGGCTTGCCCTGACCAGGTGCAGGACCTGGTGCTTGGCCACACAGAAGTTCACAAGGTTCACGTGTGCCCACCTCTCTGCCTGCCCAGGCCCCTGTGGATGACATCCCATCCCTCCAGAGTGTGGAAAAACTGCTCCAAAAGCTTGGTGTCATTGGCAAACTTTCTGAGGGTGCCCTCAATCCCTCTGTCCATGTCACTGACAAAGATGTTAAACAGTCCCAAAACCAACCCCTGAGGAGCATCACTGGTCTCCAGGAATACAGTGGACATCAGCAAATGAAAGGAACACCCATGTGGGGACATGTTCTAATATAATCTTCATTATGACCTATTGCAGGCAGTTCACCCACAAAATAAAATATTTATCATTTCCTATGTTTTTATCAGAGGTGTACATTGTTATATGGAGAATATTAGCTCACCACAGATCACAATGGGCTATTATAGTATTTTGTGATTCATGAGTCGTTTCAAAAGGTGTTTTGTTCCAGCTGTTTTAGAGATAACATTAAAAACATATATCCAAAGTTTTTAGATCACGTTAAAGAAGTTTTGCTACCCATTGAAATTTTTCATGGGCAATCAATGTTTTTCCTCTTACTAAAAAAAGAAAAATAGGTGATTTTACAGAGAGACTTTAGAAACATTCTTTAAATTAGCATATACATGATTACATTTTCTATCCTACAGTATAAATTATAACTGATGTTACTCAATTAACTGACAATTCTCCTTGACATTAAACCACAGTTTATTATGCAGAAAGGCTTCTGGATTTCTAAGTATTGACATTTATTTATCATGCAAAGACTAATTCTTGGTTGAAGATATATTAACTTTTAGTAGTCTTTATTTTTATCTTATTTCATGTTATGGTGAAAAAAATTCGTGTTATGGTGAAAACAAGGTAAAAATTTAGCTCTGTAACAAAACTTAGCTCATCTTCAGATCAATTCTGATCCCAGCCAGATCCTTACATGCACTCACCATTTTGATTGTCTTGATCCAAATGCAGAACTTTTATTCAAAACAAGAATGTGACAGTTTTACCACAGAAAAAGTACTGCTAAATGCTATGAGTAGAATAAACTCATATACTGATAAATTTGTAATACAAAGCAGTGGAAGTTTCTGATTGCAAAAGTTCTTGAAAATTTAATTAATCCTACTGTCTTCGGCCCTATCAATCCAATAAGATTTTTCAATGAGGGGTTTCATCATAAAGATATATTACAAACTTCCTTCTGCATGATTTCTGCTTGTTCTTTGTCAAGTGGATTTAATTTATTTTCTTATTTGACTATAATACCAACAATAATAGACTTATTTACCTCAGCAACAGGGATTGTGGAATCCCATGGGTAAAGTAATCTGGATATGTGTTTAGAGCTATAATTATGTTATATATGTAGCTGATGCTGCCCATGAATGAAAATAGCTTTTCAGTAGGTGTATATGGTGGATTTCTCACCAAAGCAAATAGATTTAATTGATTTAAATGTCCATGACTCATTCACAGCAAATTTGGTTTTAAAAGGGGTCAGCAAACGAGTTTTGAAAAGGTGTAAGTTCCTTATATTCAAATCTTTTACATAAAGTTAAACAGATATTATTTTTTTGTAACATCATGCCACCACTGTTTTAATTTGATTGATCCTTCAGTGAAAGAAGATCTTAGGGTAAATACTAAACCTTATTTTTGCACAAGCCTCCAGCTCTACTTAACTGTGTGGGATTGTTCCCATTCTGCATTTATACAGATAGAAAAGTGAGGCTGTAGTAGCCTCACACTTACCTGTATACCTTTACCCTGCAACTCATTCCTTAGTCTTGTTCATTTAAAACAAAAGATTATCCTATTTCCCAGCAAGGGACAGAAAACATTGACCTCACTTAAGCCAAATATTTCAAATCAGAAGGATCTTACACAGATGGGCTTTTGCAAAGCCGGGGAAGGTTGCTAAGCAGGCCTAAAAGGAAGTTAGCTTTTGTAAAATTTCTCATTAACTGAGGATTTTATAGAATAGATGAAGTTATAGTCTAGGAATCTTTAATCAGCTTTTCCAGGAGAAAAAGGATGGCTTGACAATTTTGGGAAAAATCGAAACATTCACTCTCTGTGAAAATTATTTTTTCAATTTGACTAAGAAATATAACAGGAATTTACTCAAAATGAGGATAGGATATGTTTCTAACTAGCAATTAGTTGTAACAGCTTTTATTTGAAAGCACATTCATTTTAAATACAGGGTGCTTTACAGAAAAAAAAACCCCTCTTCTTTTTTGTATTGGTTTCATTTTCTTTCTACATAGAAAGCTATGACCTTGGATCATATTTAATAAATTTTTCACTTGGAGCTTTCAAAGACACCATCAATTTTGCATCATTTCTCTCACCAGCTGCACTTTTGTTCACACAATTTACCACATATGCATGGACAGTTACATTCTTTATTCTAAACTGGGTAGTTTTTCCTTTTAAATTTTGATGTTTATTTTGACAAGAGCAAAGTAAGAAGCAGTCCCCACTTAAAAAAAATCTCTTACAAGAGCAAATTTAGAAGCATTGAGCATTGCTAGCCCCCACATTCACATTTACAAGAAAACTTGACTCACTGGTTTGGGGAGCACTCTCCTTTCCCAAACTGATAGTTAACACTGTTGTAAGGAGAATGATTTTTAGGTTCTACTGTTGAAGAATACTTAAAATAATTCTACCTGCTACTGAGTTTTTAAATATGTATTTTCAAACTTAAAATTAGATTCTTTTTTAGCAAGTAATACCTTTGACAGTGAATCATATTTCAGATTCACGAAAGAAAAAACCCAAGAAACAGCATTCACTTTTTTCTTCAAGTATAGTTTGGCTTGGTGCATTTGCAAACACTTTGGTCTCTACTCACAGAAATATGCAGGCAGTATCATGGGAAGTGTAAGTCATTTCTCACGTTCACTTCTTTCAGCTCCGTGACACCAGGAATAAACCTCTCATTTCCTGAGATGCAAGACAGCAACCATATCCTGGATTTCACTTTGTCTTGAGATAGGAATTTTTTCCCTATGGCCTAAGTCAGTGATAGGGGGAAAAAAAAAAGACCAAACAAATGTGGCTTATGATAGGATACACCTGTCCTTGCTTAAGTTTAGCCAACTGGTAGTTCAGTAGTTCACCTCATCCCAAGGCAGATGGCTGAGAGAGATGCCTGTCTGCCTCCTTTGATCTCTCATCAAATCTTAATAAGTGACTTGAAATAGATGTCATTTCACTGACAGGTAAATGTGGGACAAATCCTAACCTCTGACTCTTAAAACACTGCAGTGGCTGTCCTTGCTGAGACCTCGTGGTGAAATACAGTTCCCTCTCATGATATTAGGCACGTGCAAAACAGTAGGTGATGCAGAAAAAGATCAGTACATACAAGCATAGTAACAGGAAAACCAATCTATCCGACAGGAAGGAACTCAGTTTGTCCAAGTGGAGCTTGTAACACGTAACAATAACCCAGAGATGATGGTAGATTTGCAGAGCTTCATCCCGTTGGGTACTCAGATACCTAAAGTGCAAATGGACAAGGCTCCAGTGCACAGTTTAAGAGTCACAGAGTGATAAAGGTTGGAAAAGATATCCAAGGTCATCAACTCCAACCTTTGACCAAATACCAGCATGTCCACTAAACCACATCATGAAGTGCTACATCTGCTTGTTTTTCTGAACACTTCCAGGGATGATGACTCCACCACTTCCCTGGAAAGCCTGTTCCAGTGCTTAACCATCCTTTCATTGAAGATTTTTTCCTTAATATTCAACCTGAACCTCTTGGCAAAAGTTGAGGCCATTTCCTGTTCTATTCTTATTCCAGTTGCCTGGGAGAAGAGGCACTCATCTCTTACAACCTCCTTTCAGGTAGCTGTAGAGAGTGAAAAGGTCACCCCGAGCCTTCTCTTCTCCAGACTAAACAACCTCAGTGCCCTCAGCCACTCCTTATGTTCCAGACCCTTCAGCAGCTCCATTGCCCTTCCCTGGATATGCTCCAATATCTCAATGTCCTTGTTGTAGTGAAGGACCCAAAACTGAAGAGAGGATTTGAAGTGAGGCCTCACAGTACTGAGTATAGGTGGATAATCACTGCGCTGGTTCTGTGGGTCACCCTGTTCCTGGTTGTCTGGTGTTTCTCCTATGATTACTGTCATTTTATCCTGCATGAATTCTCTAGCACCATGATAGTGAGTGAAAAAAACACAAAATCTCTGTCTCTGTCAGATCTTTTGGGCAAAACCCATCCCTGTAGGCTTGCTTTTGCAGAGACTACTGTGGGTGGAGTCATTCCAGCACCGTGAACTCACTAAGCCAAGCAGTGAGGTACAGAGTGTTGGACTGAGGGGATTCTTAACAAAGCCTTTGGGTACCTACAAAGGCAGATTCTACCTCATTTAGCCATGTCTGTGAGTCAGTACAACACAAGCACACTGAAACATGAGAGCCACGTAGCAATTTAAAAAAAAGTTATGCTGCTGTTATATGTGCTGTGCCTTCCTATTTTGCTCTATTTGATTACAGCTAAGGTATGGATATTAATTCTGGATTACATAGGTTCTGACCCTGAGACTTTTAGCTGGCTTCTAAAGGACAAGCATTTATAAAATTACATTGATCATCGTGGTGTGAGGTTTGCTTTTGTGCTTTGGGTGAAGGTATTCTGACCAAAACAAGGATTTACATAATGTGGAAGAAAATGTTTTCTTCACATTGGAGAGTAATGGAATTTTATGATTAGTAGAATTAGAACACACACCTATTGTCAATCTTATTTGGCATTACCTTTGTAAATTGAGTTTAGGACATGGTAGGTAAAAACCCAATTCTTAATGATCTTTCAGAGAGCAGCCCAGTAGAGCTGTACCCAAGAAAATAACCAATGGAAAAAAAAGTAGGTTCTATAATTCAGTTTCATTAAGGTAAACTAGAAGTGGTGTCACAGACCATAATGATATATATTGCAAGGTGCTATCAACCTTGAAGGAATTGACATGATAAACCAGAATGCTATAGGAAATACAGAGAAATTTAAGCAGGTTGACAAGTATGGCTATTTAAATATGAATAAGGCATGCATTTCTAAATTAAGCTGGCTGTTTACCTGAGTATTTTTAAGTAGTCTCATTTAGGCTTTTCTACCTACCTGCAAAATAATAATAATAAAAACTTCAAAGTCTGTTTTGGAAGTGATCAGGTGAACAGCCACCTTAAACACTCAGTGAAGTCTAAATATATATATATATACATGTATGTATGTAGATATATGTATGTGACTATATACGTGCATACATTTATATCTGTCTCTCTCTATATATATAGATATACACACAGGTATATTTTACCCTTTTCCTGTAACTTGTCAATTATTGCCCAGCTATTACACTCTCTTTTCTGAGTTAGCTCCAGCTAATCAGATGCTGATTGGGGATGCTAGAATACACTTGCTGATGATTATGTGTTATTTTAACAGGAGAATGACAATAATTTCCTGTAATGCCACTTGTTAAGGTAATTATGCTGTAATTGCCTTATCAAGGTGTCATAGAGGAGAGAGGAGAGAGGAGAAACTCTGAGATTTCACAGCTGCTGTCATACTTTGATAAAGTGTTATCTTGAAAATTCATTATCAGTCATCAAGCTAAATTTCTACCAGTTGTTTTAAATCAGAAAAATCTGTCTTGGGTGGGGCATATGACCTCTGCATTTGATGTTTCTCAGCCTGGTAATTAGGGAGGATGGATTATCTTTGTTTTAAGGCATAAACCTAACAGCAGATTTGCATGGTAAGAGTATGTAAATGCAAGTTCGTGAAGATGTCTGTAGCTCTCAAAGGTGAGAAGCTGCTTGCTGTGAAAATATAGACTTCAACTGTAATCTCAGTTTTAGAGTACAGTTATTTGGATATTGTTTCTGATGTGGGAAGCGAAACAGAGAATATGATTCCTCTAAAGTAAGAATATGAGCGGTCTTATAAACATATTTTTAAATTTATTTTTAAAGAATTAGACAGCCTTAATAAGAGCGCTCACTTCAGACTTACTGAGGTTCACTTTCCAAGACACATTTAACAGGAAAAAGGCTTGAGCTCTGTTCCTTTGGGTCAGAAATACAAAATACCCAGTGAGAATTTAAGGTATATCAAGTGCCTGGCGTCAGGGCAAAAGCCAGGTGAAATGTCCCTTTCTCCATGCCTAGTTTTGCAATGATGTCCAAAGTAATGATGAGGCAAAAAGAGAGAGAGAATTAGGCTCATACTACTTAAATCATTACTTAGACTTGCAGCCCATATCAGTAAGAACTGAGGTTTGTGCACCTCAGTAGATCTAGCCCAAGTGCTTGCTTTAAGAAAGGCAAATGAATGTGCATACATTTTTGTGCATTTGCATCTGTTTCATACCTTCAAGCAGCTGATGCAATGTACCACGGCAGTGATTATATAAGCAATCCACAGATAGGTACACTAGCTTGATTAATGTCAGATCTTGCACTGAAGCACTTCCCCAATCAGAAAATTGAGAAACTAAATTTGGAGGGGCAAGCATTTTTCAATTCTTCCTGACATGTCTTTCCTCCTCTCTGAACTATTTAGAGCTGTGCTGCTAGCTGTGCGATTTTCTGTGCGAAGGTTCCATGCAGAATATCAGCTTCAGTTCCTTGGATTATACAGTGCAAAATCCGGTACAAGAAGCATCGCTGACAGTTTTGAAACAAATTTGGCAATCCATTTGTCAGCTGGATGAGAAGAAAGTTACATTTCTAGCAGTGTTGCTGGGACATTTCAACTGATCCATCCATAGGAGCTCATACTCTGCTAAATTTACAAGGGCATGCTCTCAAACTGATGACATTCCTCCATCTCCTTGTAACAGGTTAACTTCTCAACATTAAATGTAATTACTAGAAAACCTCAGAGAATGTCTAAAAATAAGAAAGTGACCATGAAGTTACACTGTTTGTGACTGTACTAATAGGAAAGAATGCAAGCAGAAAAGGGAAAGAACAGAATCCAGCATGTAGAGGGATTAGTAGAAAGCATCTTTGGGGAAGATGGTGTGAGGAACAAAAGGTGAATTTGCATTTTTAGTATGTAGCATTAAAGGCAGAAAGCCAATCTATGTATTCTATGGCCTTCTGAGACATAAAAGGAAAGCTAATGGTTTTACCAAATTTTTAAGTATATGAAAGAAAAATTATATTTTGCAAAAACTAGAACAAAAGGTTCACAATCAAAACAAATACAATGAAAATAAAGAAACAAAAAACCCCCCCAAATTCATTATGAAGGACTAAAATGAAAATTAACAATATGAAAAATGGATTGTAGGTAACAAATATAGAAGTGGCAAAATGAAAGTTTCCAAAAAATGTAAAAAGAGAAATGAAAGTTTCATTATGTGACTGGAGTGGAAAGCAAATTTGGCATTTCTTAGATAAGGCAGCAATAGTAATAACTTTTTACCTTTTAATTTTTATAAACCAGCAAATAAATGAAATAAGGGCCTGAAACTTAGCATATTCCTAAGAAAGAAAATATGAGAGGTAAGGACTGTTTAGTTTACTTTTATTTTACTCACTGTCAGTCCCAAAAGGCCTCGAAATACCTAAGCTATTCAGCAACCACTGAGCTATTTCCTTGAGAGTGCATAAAGAATGAGGCATGTCCAAGAGGCCTTCAGAACGAGAAATCAAATAAAGAGGGCTTGGGGTTTCAGAACTTTCTAGCATATGGGAAACCAAGTTACCATTTTAAACTTCCAAGAATACCAGAGCAACATGGATTTGTAATTTCAGCTATAGACAAACTTGAACTGATTTCCTGGTTAAGTGAAGAATCAGATGAGGTATATCAGCCAATTATTTGGTACTCTATCCTACATTGTATCCTTAAGGCCAAAATACAAATATAGTACATTAATGTGCAACTGATTCAAAAACCTAACCAAGTGTTTATCAGCAATGCAACATCACACTAGAAGAATATTCAAGAGTTGTCAGATGGATCTGGGATGAATCACGTTCTATTGATTATTTTCATTAATGGCTTAGCTAATAGAATAAAATTGTATTTAGTTACAGTCAGACTGTTCCAAGAGATGGACAATTAAAGGATTGTACTAAGTTTGGCTGGGGCAGAGTTAATTTTCCTCACAGTGGCTGGTGTGGAGCTGTGTTTGGGATTTGTGCTGAACATGGGCTGATAGCACAGAGATGTTTTTGTTATTGCTGAGCAGGGCTCACACTGAGCCAAGGCCTTTTCTGCTTTTCATACGGCCACAGTGGCCAGGAGGATGGGGGTGCCTGGAGGGTGGGAGGAGACAGAGCCAGGACAGGTGACCCCAAGTGACCAAAGGGACATTCCAGACCGTGTGACATCATGCTCAGTATATACAGAGGGGGGAAGAAGGAGGAGAAGGGGGAGGTTTGGAGTGATGGAGTTTGTCTTCCCCAGTCACTGCTATGTGTGATGGGGCCCTGCTCTCCTGGGAATGGCTGAACACCTGCCCGCCATGGGAAGCACTGAATTAATTCCTTGTTTTGCTTTGGTTGCAGATGCAGCTCATTCTTTCCCTATTAAACTGTCTTCATCTCAACCCACATTTTTTCTCACTTTCACCCTCCTGATACTTTCCACAATCCTGCTGGTTTGGGAGTGAGTGAGAGGCTGTCTTGCTGTCTTGGTGCTTGGCTGCTGACTGTGTTTAAAACACAACAAGGACTCATGCTGCAGAAAGGATAATTCTGTTTTAATATAAGGGATTTTTATTTTTTCACAATAAACGTTCAAAAATAAACAGATTGCTCAGCAAGGTTGTGGACTTTCTATCCTTAGATTTATTCATAACTTGACTTGACCCTGATAAACTTCATATAACTTTGAAAATGCTTTCACTGGAGAAAAAGATGGGAGCAGAAGTACTTTCCAACATAAATTATTCTTTAATTACACAATTACATCACATTTATTGTTGAAAATGGAGAGAAAGCATGGAAATTAGGAAGAAAACACTCTCCAGATAAATTGGCAAAACTATCCATAATCAGTAAAAAAATTAAACCAGAGAAACCTTCTCAGAGAAGGTGAGAGCAGAAAATTATTTGCAAAGAATCTGAAAGTTAGCTTCTGAAACTTGGACTTCTAAAAAAAACCCACCCTATCAACCAAGGGCAAGGTTTTGGCTTATTATATAAATATCTGTCCTTTTGAAAAAGGAAGTCAAGTTCTGTTCTGGGCTCTTCTGTTTGCAAGACAAAAAAGGTAGATGTAGAAAAATCAACTAATGGTTCCACTCTAGCTGGGATTCCTTAGGCTTCATATTGAGCATTCTGTCTGGTTTTATAAATGTTATCTTAAGAAGATTAAAGCCATATCAGCAGTAGTTCCCAAAATATGAGTGACAATGATGAGGCTGTTAAACACACTTTATGAAAAATGTTAAAAGAATTTTTGAAGTCTTTTAACAAAAAAGTGGGGATGACTTTGGTGTAGTTCCAGTACACAAAAAGCTCTTTACAGAAGATACTGATGTGCAATATATCTACTGTGTCATTGGACAAAAAAGCTAGAATTAATGGACATAGTGTGCATCTAAGACATTTTTAGGTAAAATTCTGTCAAATATGAATTCTAGTTATAAAAACACTAAAGCACTGGAACAGATTATTGAGGAGTGCAATGGAACATCAATAACAGATTTCTAAAGAGAAGTTAGATAATCTTCTGCCAGTGATAGTCTGTGAACCTACTTTAACAGGGAAGGTTAAATCAGATAATCTCTTGACATTTATCCTATATTTGCAATGCTGATGACAAATAGTTACCAGCTGTTTTTGGTGTGATCACAAAAGCTGCAGAAGGAACTGACATTCACATAACACTCTTTGCTGTTTATCACCATGAAAACTTCATCCATTTGCTGTCATCTGTGGTTCAGTGACAAAATCAGGGTCTCTCTCTTCAAACAATACTCAAATGCAGCCAAGACTGGGAGACCTCAGACAAGGTTTCTCACAGCCCTTTCTCCCACACTTGTTTCACCCGAGGTTGCACCATAGCAGAGCTGACTGTGCCTGCTAGGGTGGCAAAGAGAGGCTTTATCTGCACCTCTCTTTTCAGTACTTTTTATGTTGGTTATCAAATGACTTTTCTCTGAGCCCTAAAAATGGCCTGAAAGAGGGAGGAGGAGAGACCTTAGACAGTGATGCAAGAACAAGAGTTTATAAACTGATAAGCAACAACCACATGAAGGCTGGAAATTGGAACTCATGAAAAATGGAAAATGGGAGACAGAGTAGAGTCACAGGCAGCAGGGAGAGGCAGAACTGCTGGGAGCAGGATGTGATCAGAGCTCAGCAGCTTTCTGTCAGGATGGATGGGTGCTGCCATGTCCAGCCAGACTGGCCTTGACAGCAGCTCACCTCCTGCCTCAAATTCCTCATCAGTTATACAGATGTTTAAAGGATAGATCAAGGAGGAAGGACAAACTATGGAACTTCCGTGCAATTTGGGTTTTAGCTTTTTTTACACAATTTTAATTTGCTGAAGTCATTATTTAGCAGTCACTGATTTACTAAAGAGGCTCTCTTGAGTATGCTTGTATGTCTAATTTACAGCATGTGTTTCAGAGAAAAATTTAAAGGTGAAATGAGTTATTAATTGGCACACACTCTGACATTTAGATCAATAGAAATGCATTTCCAAGGAAGCACATTCCTTTAATGCCTACTGATGGCTTTATGGACAGAGATACTGCATTGCTCCTATGTTTCTGATAAATGACAAAAGCCATCATTTTAAATCATGATGTTGATTTATTTTGCTTTTTTGCTTTTTGAATATTTGATGTCCCTGGTATATGTCAAAAAAGAAACTTTACGAGATGGCTTTTTTATATTCACTTTGCATTTACTTTGATGCTTTGAAGCTTCACAAATACATTTCAAGTGTCAAAGGTTTTAAGATATGGGACAGTGGTCCTGCTGGTCTTAAAACAGACAGATAGATATTTTGCAGCCAGAGGATAGAGGACCACTGGAATACTCAGGTTCCAAAAATCAGAATATCCTGACAAAAAGGTGCCTTGGAGATATGTACTGGTTTTTACCAGAGCAAAACTAAAAATACACAGCATTTTAGTGAGGAAAACTAACAAATACTGACAAGGCTTGGTCTTGTCTGAAGGAAAAACATGTTGCAATTCATTTCTGCAGGAAACCCTTCTCTGTGCTTTAACAGTATTTGAACACTAATGAGATTGAACATCCCCTGCTTGTGCAGAGAACTGCTCAGTAAAAAAAGAAGTTTTGATTTTCCTTTCTTGCAAAAATGCGAGAATGGTTTAAAATCTGAAATATGGCTCAAAAAACCCAATCTTTTCCTGAATGTTACATAGTTTTGAAAGGGGCAGAAGAATGTCAAGAAGGAACATTTGTAATTTTGGGTTTACTCATAGAAGAAATACCATTTTTTCACATAGTCAAATTTTTATCTAAATTGACTAAGGATGGAACGACCCACTATCATTTATTTTCTTTCCAGACTATTAAAAAATACAATAGATACAAAATCATGATTGCAAGCTATGCACATCTGTTAAATTAACTAAACAAAACACAAACTTAGCAGGGTTGAAAGTGTCTATAACAACAGTGTGTTGCCTGAGGCTCAATGAGTCTGTGTGAGCAAAACTGCAGTGTTAGCCTCCCAGAGTTTTAATGTCTTTTACTTCACCCTTGAACTGAATAAAGGCACTTAATCACTCACAGGAGACTCTTTTGGTTCCCAATAAAAGTCTATTTTGCTATTATTCTTTATCTATGTTCTAAAGCCATATTTAAAAATAATTTTAAAAAAAATAAACCCTCCAGTTAATCTTAAAAAGTGGAAAATTATTCAGAAGATTGAAGTGGATACTGCTTGAAAACAATGTCTTTATTGTTTGTTATAAATAGGATTTGTAACAATAACTGCTTATTTTTAAGGTGGGATTTCGGAGCTCTCCCTGAAACCTTTTAGAGATCCAGGAAGTGCACAGGGCTGCCTGTGATATCTTATGGCTTGAAATCATATAGTCTCAAAGACTTTCAGATATTTTATACATTGTGAGTCCTTTGATCAACTGGGAAAACAAGAAAAAAATGTTTATTTGAAGTCACAGTTGGCCAAGACAGTTAATTAGAATGGGAATGCACAGACATGAGTGGAAGGGTATTTGCTATCATCTCCCATCATGTAGTTGTGAGCTGAGCTGAAGAGATTTGAAAATGTTTGTGGCAGTAGCAGTAACCTGAAATGCAGCTATGTTGGAAGCCGAACGCTAACAGAGCGGAATCAGCCGGGATGGCTCCCAGGTACTGAGGCAAGCTGGGAGTGCTCCTGTCCAGCCTGCTACTCCAGCTGAGCATTCCACAGCATAGAATGTTCACTTGCTTAACTTGTGCAAATATAAGCCCTCCTTTGTTCCTTCACTTGTTTGTTTAAAATAACTTATTCTCATTTTAACGGTTTATGGACGGGGTGTTGTGCAAAAGATGCTCTCTGGTATTTCAAGAGGTAAACCAAGACTATTGAATAGGAAAATCAGAAGAAATTTTTTGAAAGATTGAATGTGAAAAAAAATTTGAAAGATTGAATGTGAAAAATATCAGTTTTCTGGAAAAATAGTGTGACAAAATGAAAACTTGACCTTGTTTAGCTGATTTTCATTGCTCTATCAAAATTCTTAAATTTGCTTTGCATGAAGGTATAGCATAATGAAAAGTTGTGGTTGCCACAGCCTGGTCAGAGAGTGAGAAAACTAGTTTTCCCAGAATCAGCTTGTGAGACTCTAAGCAGTTTTAATATAAACAATGCTAGCTTGTTACTATAAACAACCTGCAGGTGCTGTTTTTCCTACTTCCTGTTCTGTTTTTCTCAAAGATTGTTTATAAGAAGGGCGTTGTACTAATTAGCCAACCAGGTGAAATATTGATTAATTGACCAATCTGGTCCTGCTGGATCAAACAGTGTATAAAAGGAGGGAATTTGAAATAAAGAAGGAAGTTCTGCAAACCAGCCTTCTGTTGAGTCTGTGTCATTTCTTACGATAACAGTGACAAAAAGTGAGCTGGACAAATTACACAGCCAAAGAAAGATGAACTGTAAAAACTAGATCAGTTTAACAGGCATTGTTTTAATTATACTGTTATTTTAATTATACTGTTGAGAAAAATAACAACCTTGTAATGTTTTGCTTTTTTCATGAGCCTTTCATGTTAAGTTCACAACAATAGAGCTATCCTAAGTGTTTCACAATCCTCTCCTTGAATGCTGACTTTTACATAGGAAAATGGGAAAATCTGCATCCTCTATGCTTCAGCTTTTGTGATGGAACAAGATTATGATGAGCAACTCCAAAGATTAAATCCTGAAAAAAAAATTCTTTGAATTCTTATTACACCTACTAATAACCGTCCAGACCCCTGAGTGGTAGATGCTGAAAAGTCTCCTTGCCTTCAGAAACTTAAAATATGGATTTTGACCAGATACCAAAGGAAGAAGTAAATCAAGGAGGAAATTGAAAAGCAAGTATCAGAGAAGCAAGTAAATCACCTTACGAAGGATATGTGTCACACTTTACTATTCACTGAACTATAGCCGTATTAAAGGGGTTGTTTTCACAAACACTTTTTATTAAGGAAAGGATAACATGTATTATGTGGTAAAAATTTCTTCATGAATTCTACTTGTCCATGGAGTACTAATCATATGGTTGTTGTTGGTTTTTGTTGATTCCTAATTATATTTTGATGCTATTGTTTTTATTATTTTTATTATCAACATTAATATTATTTATTTTATAGCCTCCCTTAAGTTTAGCCATGTGTTGGCATCTAAGCACTACTGAAAATTCTGGTGTTCATTCTGGGCTTTTTTCTGGCTCAAGATGAGAAGCTGATCCATCTCAGTAATGGCATAGTAAATACTAACTTCTAGTTCTCCCTCTGGCTTTCAGATATTCAGTCCTCTGTAAGCTAAAACTCTGTACTGCTTTTAAGCAAATTGGACTTCCAAAAGAATCTGTGGCTTTCTGAAGTTAAGCAAAATCTTAGAAAATATTTATTCTATTGAAGTAAAAATGTAAAGAAATCTGAAGTTCTTCCTAAATCATGTAGTCAATCTCACTTTTGAGGAAGAATAAACAACATTAAAAACTCTCTTAGTGTGTTGGCAGTTTATTCATAAAGAAAAAACAATAAATCTATTTCCACCCACAAAGTAAAACAAGCAAATATGATGCAGTTTCCAGTGCTTGCAACTGGAAACCTGTGCCTCAGAATGTTTCATCTTGTTAATGTATATGTGTATTTTAATTGTTCAGAAGAAATGAAGGGGAACTAGTTACCAAAAGAGATGTCTCTTTCTTTGCTCCTCTAATTTTTCAGAAGCTTTATATATAATTACTGATTGTTGATGCAGTGATTACTGTGAAACAAAAGAAGCTTGATTGCTTTACTATTATACATTGAATGAGGGGGAAATAATTCGCCATGATTGAATTTACTAATAAATATTTAATGGATTATTCTGTCCTAACATATTTAAGCAATACACCATGTAGGGGGTGGTAAGTATTAAGCAGAGCAATTTCAAACTTTATGTAATTTTTTAAAATTTAATTGGACATCAGTCTCACATAGTAAATTCTTTACTTGGAATAAACATGTCTCCTTGTACTCCAGCTCATACATTATGATTTGTGGATTTTCAGTCTCTGTGGTTATTTTATTTTAGCATCCTGTGAGCTGTGAGTTATTCTCTGAATTTATAGAAAGCCAAAGATATTCACTTAATCTTTTTTTAACTGTTTTTTTTTTTATTTTGCAAATATTGCACCTCTGAAAAGAAAAGAAAAAGTAGTTACTAAAGAATTAGTTTAAAATATTCCCTAACCGTGTATTTGTCTCTCTGACTTCACATTTCACCTGCTCATGCTCAGAGCTGCTGTCTGTATTCAGACCAGAGGCCAAGACCAGCTCTGCTTTTCCATGGAGAAAATGGTGAAATTGTTCTCTCTATCTGCAGTAATCTAGTTCAATAAATTAGGAGGGAGAGATTCAGATTTGTTTTCTGTGGCAGTTTACACGGCTCCAAGTCCATGTTTGCCCAGGAACAGTTTTAGCCATCAGGCTGAGACAGTACCTCTGCATCTCTAATTGCCTTCAGGCCCTTAGGTACAAAAGAGTGAAAGATCCATTGTGCTGTAAAAAGCAGAAAACAAGTTTGGGGTCTGCAATCCAGCAATGAAGGCTCTGCCCCTGGAGTGTGTTTGAGCTGCCTTGGGCTGCAAGGGAATTGAAGCTCTGGTGAAAGCTTAATTATTTCTGCATATTGACATCATGGTCATCAAAATTTCATTGGACATAAACTTTTGATGGACCGTCTGTCTTAGAAATAATATTGATTTTGAAATATTTTGCTTGTGATTTTGAAATTCCTAGCATACAGTAACTAATCCAACCTCTTCCATTTACTATGGGTTAACTTGAGAGCTGGTAATCTTTCTCACATGAGTATTCATTTCTGAATAAATGCTGTCTCCAGTGTTAGAGGGATACCCAGAAGCTGAAATAATCATCTCAGAGGTGAAAATATCTCTGCATTTCCTTCTTTTCCTGAAAAGTGAGAAAGGAAGAAACAAGCTCCATTTTTCTTATTCTTCAAGCTAGTCATGTCTTCTGCTACAGAGCTTCTTATCCAAAACTCTCTCAGTTTATGTGCAGTGACAGTCAGAAGAAGTTTATTGATTCCCATTTGAATGGGAAATCTTAATACCATCAAATCAAATCCTTACATGCATACATGATTTTGAGTGGTAATATTTTAATGCAAATTGGGTAAACTGACAGCTAAGAGGTAAAAGGAAACACTTGTGTATCATTTTACTTGGAAATTTGTAATATTTAAGGCTGATGTATTTTACATTTTCAGCACTAGTAATATTTCCTAAATTAGTTTATTCTTTGTAAATAAACTTCTTGAAAGTAGAAAAAAAAAGTAGCTTATTTTGGAAAAGATGTCACTATGCAGATCTACTTTCCTTTTTCTTTCTGCTTAGGGTGATATTCTGTAAAATTATTTTTACAAGATCTTGTGCTAAAATAGGTAGAACATGGAATATATTTTCCACATTTCCTGACCTTTATGCCTCACAGAGATTGCAGTCTGCTTGATATTTAAAATAATGTCTTTACACCAACTACACCATTATTTCCAATGGGGTAAGGCAGTAGCATCAGCACTGTTTATTTTATTTCTGTCCTTTCAGCAGCAGAGTTCAGCTGGTTTCCAGTGACCTGTGCTGTTCTGTATTCATGCCAGCTGAACAGCTACAGCCCAAATCCTTCTTGTTAGCTTGTCTTTACATTCCAGTGCTTAAAATTGGCACCTAAACACAGTTCTGTAGCTTCCATGGGAAGCAGCTTCAGACAAAAAAGCATCTTGTGCTGTGCATTCTGGGCACAGGCTGGATGAAGCAATTATCCTGGAAAGTTATCTTTGTTGTTTACTCAAAAGAGAGTTCTTCACACTTTATTGTTAATCTACTCTAAGAGTCTAACAGTCTGTTCTTGCTCATAAATATCTTATTAATTAGGTAAAAAAGATTCTTGCTTAACAATTTAATCAACCTATTCTCACTGTTCTTGTACATGCTGCTTAGCAAGAGCACGTGCTCCTAAACTAGCAACTCAGACTTTTTTAGACAGTGGAACCTTGAAAGGAGACAAACTCTTAGAAACAAAGAGGGTAAATTTGCAATGACAGCAATGTAGATAAACATATGATATTTGACATCCATGGGAAAGATCTGTGGGAAGGGAGAGTTTTGAAAAGGCCATAAGTCATTTCCACGAATTTAAAATGTTCTCTTCTATAACCTGCTAATAAGTCAAACTTTTATTCTACTCTATTATAAATTATGTTGTGTTTTTTTAATGTCAATGTCACACTGCAGAAACTCAAAAATAATATAGTATTATTAAAACCCAATGTATTGTACACCAAATATTGCTAAGAACTTAGATAGTCTAATTGCACTAAATGTGAATTTATTTCAATATCATGTTTTAAAGATATGTATGTAGTCAGATTTTGATACAGATCTTCAAAATTATCACATAAATAAGGCAATTTGTGAAACCAATGATTTTGAAACCTTTGTAGTTTCTCTAGGTTTTATATCACTTCAAGCTAAGAGTGAAACAAACATAAAATTTTTTCCTAAACTAATTCATTATGGAAGAGTACTTTATCTACAAATTTTTTTTTAGATTGCAAGCTAATTTCTTTTTCTTTGTTTGTTTTTAATATTTAGGATTCTACATTGCCAACACCAATGCATTTCTTGTTGCACAGTGTTAAAATAACTGATGTGATTAGTTTTCCCAATTTTGGCATTGTGATTCAAGTTCATAAGTAACTTTTAATCTCTTAGTTTAGTAAATTGCACAATATGGAACATGTTCTATTTATGCAGAGATGATATGCAATGAAAGATTGCCTCTCAACTCAGTAAGATTTTGCTAAGCTTAGAGAAATAGCCATCTTGTTTTGCTTATCCTAATGTTTTCTTTGTGATCCACAGAAACAACATCTGCTCTTTAGATGGGTTTAAAATGTTAAGAGAACAATGCACTGAACTTCTTATTTATTTAAAGGTTTTAAAAACACTATCAATGCAGCTCTGTTCACTGTGCTGTTGGTCATATTGGTTAAGGGCCTAAGTCAGTCAACCAAACCTAGGAACTCAGGACCATTTTAAAAGCTTCCACATGTCATACCTGACCTCCAGCTGATGTTCTGTATTGTCTAAGGAATCACACTTTATTTTATAAATAAGTGCAATGAGAGCTGGCACACATCACACGTGGGAACCCACATGTAGATGGTTACATGCAAATGTGCTGAATCATCTTCAATGCCTTTCAAATATGCAAAGGGAAAAGGCTGAAATTAATTTGTTTTCTATGTCCACACTCAAGAAGGCAAGAAGTATTCAGATTTAGACAAGAAGAAATACTGCCTGACAAAATGGATTGTTAATGACTGGAATAGATTTCATGAGAAGTTTAAGGAGTCTGCCTCCTTGGAAACTTTTAAGAACAAGTGAGACAAACATGTCAGGAATGAGAGACAAAAGCTAATCTGCCCTTTACAGAAGATTTAGGTGAGATAATTGCTTCAAAAGACATGGGCTAGATGGCATAGATACTGATTCAAATAGAAATGTATGTCTGACAATAATTTTGTCTCCTCTTTTTACTCATTTTCTTGTCCCTGGTGACCTAAAATCAATTTCTTCTACCTCCACATTTGAGGTCTCTATTGAGGTGTCTACCTCTATTTGAGGTATATCCATGTTCCTCTGTTAGAGTTACCTGCCATGCCACGTGGCCCTCAAATGTAGTTTTCTGAAAGTTGTCTACAGTATGCAGCCATCAGTAATCAATCAACTGTGCTATTGTTTTAGCTGTGTCTCAAAAACTTTGTTTAAACAAGCTTTGAAGAAAGATAAAACTTTAAAATATCTAGGGACTGTGCACTACTCCAAATGCACCTGTCTTTTTTGGCAAATCTGTATGCAAAGGTTGTTTAAAAACGTTTTACAATTGACATGTAAGGGTGACATGGATGAATTTTTATTATCTAATTGAAAATAATATCTAAAATATATATAGTTACATCATCATTCTCAATTCTGATGTGTTAAAAACAGACTTTCACTTAGAAACTGTGTAAAATAGTGGGTGTGCTGATGGATACACGTTCTGTCTTAAGTCTGCTGTCCCTGACCAAGAGCAAACAGCTGGAAGCAGGGTTGGCTGGTAGAGGTGCATAATAAGACAACAAGCACTGCACTGCCAGGAGCTCAGGTAGAGAAGATCAACATAATCTCTCATAAATTCTGCTTTATCACCAGGCCAAATGCCAAAAAAGATGGGGATATAACCTGGTCTGTGGAACTTGGTCAGGTGTTTCCAAGACAAATGTGATACTCGAGTGTTCTCTGACCAGTGCTCAGAAGTTTCTTAAAACAAATCCAAACACATTTAATTCCTATATTCTTGAAAATAAATAAATGTGGTCTTGTTACGCCTGATCTTCTGCAAAAATATTGACTAGAATTGAAATAAATTTTCTGATGTGATAGGATTTTAAACATTTTATAAGTCCAAGAGATCATTACACACTTTTGTTTAGGCCAGCTGTTAAATACAAGTTATATCAAACTTTTCTGTAGTTTTCATAGAACAGATTTTTCCACATTGATATTTTAAGATTAACACAGTGGAAACTATGGGATAATTTAAAATACATTTATGTATAGTACAGACTAGACAATACAGTAATAATCCATCTCTGTATCACAAGAGAGAAAGGGCTCATGGTCTTCATCAACATCAGTATAAACTATTTACAGCAAGTAGTGAAGCTGTTGGCCAGTGTCACTGAAAGGCATTTATGATTGGCTTTGAAAGATCATGGAAACTGTGGAGGATTCCCAAAGGCTGGGATAAAACAAATGTCCAGCCTGCATTCAAGAAGGGCAAGAAAGGAGACAGGGAAACTATGGATATGTCAACCTCCCATGATACTGGGGATGGTGGTGGAATGAATAATTTTGAACACAAATCCAAAATTTATTAAGGAGAAGTAATGATTAGGAGTAGTCAGAATAGCTTCACAAAGTGGAAATCACACCTCACCATTGTTTGGTCTTGATGTTCTTAAGGTTTTTCCCAACTTAAAAAAATCTGTGATTCTACGACAAACTTTTACATTTTCTTCAAGAAAAAGAATCTTGGTGGATAAAGGAATAGCAGTGGATATTGTTTCTCTTGACTTTATTAAGGCTTTCAACACTGTCTCCAACAATGTCTTTACTAACAAACTAATGAAGCGCAGAATTGGCAAATAAACAGTGGAATGGATTGAAAAACACCTGAACATCTGGGTCTAGAGGGTTGATCAAAGTCATGAAGTCCACCTGGATGCCAGGCACTAGTGCAGTACTCCAAGGTCAATACTGGGGGCCAACACTGGCTTACATCTTCATTAACGCCCTGGATGATGAAGCTGAGCGCATCTTCAGCAGGTTTGCAGGCCATACCAAAGGGGATAGAATGGATGATATGCCAGATAACTGTGCTGCCATTCAGCGGGACATCGACAAGCTCTAGAAATGGGTGAGAGGAAACTCATTAAGTTCAGCAAAGGAAAATTAAAAAGTCCTTCTTCACCTTGGGCAGAATAACCCCACATGCAGCAGGATAGGCTGTGGACTGACTGGTTGGAAAGCAACTTTATGGAAAGCAACTTCAGAGAAAACAACTTGGAATTCCTGTTGGATAATAAAAACATAAGAAAAAGCATCTTACTGTGAATGTGGTTAAATCTTTGGATGTGTTACCCAGAGAGGTTGTGAAGTCTCAGGCCTTGGAGGCATTCAAAGCCAATAAGACATGGCCATAAGAAAGCTGCTTTAGATGGTCCTGCTCTGAGCAGAGGCTTGGGCTGGATGACTTCTAGAGATGCCTCCCAACCACAACTCTTCTGTGATTCTGTGAAAAAGAGCAAAGCAGTGATTGAGGGGTACTTAAATAAGGGTTGTAAAGTAAGACCCAGTAAAAAGAAACATGAGATAATGACCTTGACAGCTAATAATTTTGGTTTATACACCAACACTCATATAATGCGGAGGTTCAGTTTTGTCTACTTTATTCAAAGAATTTGACACTAAAATAGAACTTTTGGAGTGCTTTCTTTACTTTAAAGTATATAACTGTAAGCATGGTAGAGATTGAACAGTGAAGATTCTTGTTAACAAAGACAGACAAAATATTTTAGTCTCTAACATTTCTTGGTACTGAACACAATGTTGATTCTCTTGTTCAGAAAAAGCTTTTTAAATACGATGCCTGGTAGTGAACTTCTGACTTCTCAGCTTTAGAATTCAGGATAAGGTGTTCAAGTTCACTTCAGCAATGCTATCCTTTTCAGAGAGTCGCTAGAGAATTGCCATGGTAACCCAGGAGTAATGGTGTGAATACAACTTTAGATGAATGTCTCACAGATGTTTCTAAAGGTGCTGATGCATGATGGGTACTGGTGATCTCACCAAATGCACAATCCACCACTGCTTGCACACATGAGCTGTGTGAGAGACCCAGTATCACCTGGGATATCACAAAAGTCAATCTTTTCTTTTTGGTAGGCTCATTCTGGATCTGCATTATGGGGCTTCGTAAAATTAACTACATCCAGAAAAATCTCATTCAGTTGTCTTATTCCATACTGGGAGAATGAATATTAAATGACTATACACAATATACTGAATACTTCCACATGTAACATAAGGACATGGGAATGTTATTTTTCTTTCTGTAATAGATGGGAGAATTACGAAGCCAGAAGACTTTATCCAAAGTTTAGAGAAGGGCACTGTAATGATAATCAAATGGACAAGTCTGTTCAGTGACTTCCCTACATGGAGGGGGAAAAAGGTCCATTTATTTAATACTTTCAGCCTGGGAAGGTCTGTAAAACTATACTTAGTCTGTTATGGATAGTAGAACTAAACTGCAAAAAAAAGTGGATTTTGAAACAAAATCTGTTATATTTTGATGAACAAGAAGTTGTGAGAAATAATGCTGGAATTTAGAGCTTCTAATAATAAAACAGAACCACAGAATCATGGACTGGTGTGGGTTGGAAGAGACATTAAATATTATCTTGTTCCAATTCTTAGGCCGTGGGCAGGAACATGTTCGACTAGATCAGGTTGCTCAAAGCCCTGGCCAGCAGTGTGGAACCTAAGCTCCCCTGGTGAACCTGTTCTAATTCAGAGGAAGACTCTACTAAACATATGTATATTTTTTCCAGTAAAAAAACACTGCTTGATTAATAGCTAATTTTATCTGTCTTTACAAAGAAAGGTACAGTAATCTGGAACTGCTGGTTAACTAGGACCAGGGATTATGTGCTCAATACTAATCCTCAGATAGAGGGATTTTCTGTATTTTGTCTGTGTCTCATTGCAGTCCATGGCTGTCCCTCCTTCTGGTTTAGGAAGGGTACTCAACTGTTTGAGTCCTTACAAATAGACTGTCCTTATTTTAATTTCTGGGAATCCTTCCTGTTTGCCCAGTCATTCTTCTACTGTGCACTGATAAAATAGCTAACTTTTCCTTCTACAATGCTACAAAATGTATGTGCCTTATGTGTTGCAAAATATCTAAAGATAATCCTTTCTAAATGAGACCAAGAGTCTTAAACATTTGTCAGGTTTATGGTATTTTTCATGTGTAGGCCATTGTCTATGTCAAGGGTCATCAATCTGGATTGTTTTGAAAGAACACTTTATTTTGGCACGTTTTGTAATTTGCAATGCAGATGGTCTTTAATCAATAGACCTACCTTCATACAAGTATTTCTGAAGGAATGAGTTCAGAAAAATTGAAGAAGGTTCAAAGTTAAGAAGGTACCTGATCTTTAAACTGTGGTCTCAGAACAGTCATATCTGTAGCTGCAGTTATCTATTCTACTAGTATTGTATTATTCATTATATTAAAGTAATATATTTTATTATATTATCATTTGTAAATATTTGTGAATTGAATGATTTTTTTATTTGCAAGTGAGTACAAAAAACATAGGCTAACATAAAAAAATTCTTTGCATAAAATATGTAAAGATAAAACTCTTCCAAGTATTTATTGTTGTTTTAGGACAGCAGTGGTATACACAACATATCCAACTGTAGTGTTATATTCTATCTGCCATTCTTTGATGAGAACACTGCTTTACCAGGTATGCATTTCCTGGAAATCACTGTCAAATGTAGAGGAAAATTCTATTTCTGGAAGACACAAAGTAGTTTCAGTAAATGCCTTGCTTCTGTGAACACAGAATGCATCTCTTTGCTTATAAATATTTTTTTTTCTTTTCTCAGCAAAGTCTCTTTCATCTCTTATTCTTCAGTGTCCAGTGTCCAGAATAACTGAAAAGTAAAGCGAGATTTATGCTATATGACCACTATTGAGGAGTACTTTGAGTTTTCCACAAGAGTTACTTTTAGTGCTCAGTTTCTTCAAGAAGAATAGTTTGCAATAGGGTACTCACATAGGCACTGTGCTGCAGGATGGCAGCCTTAGTCTGCTGATCTTTTCCTGATCCTTTACATCCTATTACTAGTATTTACAGAAAAAAATAAAAAGCCCATACAGGCATGTAAGAAGTAGTAGTCCTTTTTTTTTTTTTTTAAGCCACTTGCACTTTACACTTTAAAAAATTGTAAATAGCTTTATTTCCTGTTAATGGAGTAATTTATATAGTACCTACTATCTACATTGACAGCACTTTTTATCCACTAGCAAATGTGAGGCATTTACTGAATCAATTACTTGAGTTATGAAGAGGAGCACAAAGCCTCATTGCCACTCCATTCTTCTCAATAACAAAGGAGAAAACACATTAAAAACTAGCATTGATGGGTTGTTGTGAGAGTCAGTCAATGAGCACTCCCAGAGTTGAAATTAAAAGGCAGTTAGGAGAAAATTGTTTTCTCTGGTCATCAGTCACAATGTGAAAGGCCTTTTTCACAATGATTAATTAAAAGCTGAAAAAAGACTGAGCTTTAATAAAGTGTCTGGATGGGTTTTTGGTAGCATCATGAGTTAATGGACAGTGGCTTGCCTTGACTAAGTGTTATTGCTCTAGTCCATAATTTCATCTTGAAAATGGGCAAGGGAGTGAATCTTCCTCTTAGTAATTGAGTATTGATTTGAAAATAAATGGCACTGAAACTCCCACTGAACTGTCAGGATATATTCTGGACAGCACTGACAAGCAATGGCTTTTGGTAGCTGTGAAAGTTATGGATCAGCTTGATACTTAAATACATAGAGCTCCACTGCAATCTATCTTGTGATTTATCAAGATTCAGATGGTCAATACATGACATTTCAGAGGAAATAACATTTATGTGCCTGAAGCGAGAATAGGGAAACATTATCACCTTCTTTTTCAAATGCTTCCTTCAATTTGTGAAGCTATTTAAAAAACAGCAGCAAAATGTTGGTTGATGCCTTAAATAAATACTGTCATTTGTAGAATTAAGCTTGAAATTATTTTAAAAGTGCTTACAATTAAGGTGATTAATTTCACATATGCACATTATCTTAACTTGGAGGCATTCAAGTGGAGGCAGTATGGTCTGTGTAAGCTGGGAGGTTTCAAAAGTCACCACCTTTAAGGCTTCAAGTGCTATACTCTGCTGGCTGTATTTAAAGATATATAACCTACACTGTCACAGTCTTAAAACTTTCACTAATGATACAAAATAGACATGGGATGTAAAAATAAAATACTGTAATGAAGGATTAAGGAGAGAAAACAAAATTCAGCCAAACTTTTTAACCTAGTAAAAAATAAAGCAGAGTTTCAAGGGTGGTATTGTGCCAAGTTGCCATAGAAATTAACAGGTGTTAAGCATTTTAGATACCCAAGTCAGAGGGGTCTTTACTTCCTTCTGAAGTAACTCTAGACTTTGGATGGCAATATCTCTGCACTAGTTGTGAGATCATCACAGTATATCAAAGAGTTAAGCACCAGGTTCCTCAAAAGAGAGTGAAAAGAGCTTCAGACACAGGTGTTGAGTGGGGAATCATCTAAACACAGACAGAAGGAAATAAGCACAACCATGGCTTCACAGTTTTTACCTGGGAGAAGTCTGTCATTTTACCCTTGGAAAAAATAAAATTATAAGAGGTTATTACTTTTGAAACAAAGCTTGATGGCACTTAAATCTATATGAAAGACTTGTATAAAAAAATGTAGTATTGATATGCATGTCAGCTCTCACTTTTTAGGTCCTTGTCTTTCTGAGATTCAAATGCCAAAGTCCTTCAAGCCTCTTGATCCCCACTCAATGTTTCGAGAAAAAACTTCACGAGATGTTTATGTGCCTGCACACATCTGTGTTCAGAAATGATCACAGGGTCAGAAAAGACAGAAAGGCAAATACCTCCACAGCACATTGTTTATGAATCTTACATAGGGAGATTGGAATGTCCAAATAAGAGAAATGAGTCTCCACTTTCAAACAAGGCTGAGTTCTGAGATTGTTGCATTTTTGCTGTGATGTTACAGCAGTAGTTCTTGTAATGGGGAAGGAAGTTGCTCTCCCTTTTCTGGTTGATCTTCATAGGTGTCACAAGGTACAGTGAGCATGTGGCACTTCCAGAAATTTTGTCAGCCTGATTTGCTGTTTCTGGTTGCTGCCAATACACTCAAAAGGGTGCCTAGAAAGACATTGTTTTCACAAGGACTTGGCAGGTTTTCCTATTCAATTGTCAAATGTCTTAAAGATGTTTTGAAGTCAACTATTCCCATTCACCTGCACAAGAAAAAGAAAACAACCCTGTATTCATAACAAAGCCTTTGTTCAAGTTCTTACTCATGACATACATTTGAAATTGATGGTTTCCAGTATTGTCTGTTCCCAGTTCAGCTGAGAACCCAACAGGACACAGGAATCACAAGTCAGAAAACACTGCAAGGCTGGCTGCAGTTCTTGAGCAAAGAGCAAACAGAGAAACAGGAATTGCATTCAGTACTACATTAAAAACAGATGGTACTGTCTTTTCAAAGCTTCAGATTTTTTGTTTGTTTCTGTGGGTTTCTTGTTTTTGTTTTGGTTTGCTTTGGTTTTTTGCTGTTGTAGTTTTGTTTTTTGTGCACCTAGTCTAGAAGTTCTAGTGTCTAGAACAAGAACGACTTTTTCACTCAGGGATATGAAAGTCCTGAGCTCTCTTACATTCATACCTCACTTTTTCACTGGAGGAATTGAAACCAGTAACTCTGGCTTCCCAAAAATGTATCACAGTCTAAACCGTTGTTTTGTCAAAAAGTAAGAAGAAAAGTAAATAGGAAAGTTCATATTAGAATCATCCCTTTGCTGTTCTACCACTGTGAAGAGAGAATTTAAAATTCACAGGACTGGAAATCTAGCATATGAAAAGGACCATTATTCTTTCACAGAACTAGAATTTGAAATGAAATTTTTCAAGCAGTGATGAAATTAAGTGTGTGCAGAAGAAAAGGGATATTATATTTTTCAGTTAGCTCTCTTTAGAATGCAGAATATATCGAAAGGAGAAAATATTTTTTTCAGACCATACATTTTTTTCCTTTGCTGTTTTGGTTTTGTTATTTTGCTTTATTTCATCTATGTGTTTCAGGAACTATTCCTTGTATATGAAGAAGCAGAAAAAGTGTCCTTATTTAGGAGACATGACTACATGTCTGCAGCTACAGATTATGAGATTATTAGGGAACAGATCTGTGCTGCCAGTACAAGTATCACAAGCAACTGCTGATCCAAGAACATTTAGATATGTTCTCTTGATGACAGGGGCCATAATGCCACCCTGAACGTGATTCACTGAATATGATTTGAACTTGGATTAGTGCAAACTGCAGATTCCTTTTGCTAGAGATGGCAAATTTCAGTGCAATAGCTTCAGTCTGGCTGGATAGCCAGACAAATCCAACAGACTTCACTTGGTACCTGAATGGGTGGGCTGAATATCTGAATCCTTCTTTGACAGAGCCATCCATTTTATTTGAATGCAGAACAATTAAGTTTTCTTCATCAAAATATAACTTTTATAACATGGACTTGTAAAACACTTTACCACATGAAGTGTTCAAGACCAGATTAATGAAGCTTTGAGCAAACTGATCTAATGAAAGTGTTCCTGTTCTAGGGATGATTTTTAAAGTCACTTTAGACCCAAGCCATTCTATAAGTCTGTGATTCTGTGACTTAACCAAAGAAAATATATTTAAAAATTGCATATCTCTTACCTTCATTAGAAGTATAAGACACCATGGAATGTTAGTGTGTAATAGACTAATTTTACATGAGAGGTTGTGACAGTTTTACTTCTCCTGGAGCTGCTACATACAGGTATCATATTGTTTCACCCATCAGTTTCTGAAAACACCATAGTTCGTAATGTTTATAATGCCTAAAGCTATCTCTTTGACAATGAATCACAAAATAATATTTTAAATGGGAGTAAATTGAAAAAGAAAGTGCTGCAAGTGTTTTTTACTAATCATCTTCTTAATGAACAGCTACCATATGTAATTTTGCAGTGCCTCAAAGTGACAGCTAACAGTTGTCAGTCTGTAAAAAAACTCCCCAAACCCTAGAAACAAAATGTAGTTTTTCAGTTTGCTAATCACCAATATTATCAGTAGAGGAAATATCTCATATTAGACAGAATGAAATGTCTTTATTTTTTCTTAATCCTTTTTCATACTGATAAAATTAATATTTAAGCAAATTGATTTCCCAAAGTCTTAGACAGAGTCTGACAGCTATAATTAAAAAAAGAAATTGTATGGCGAGTGAAGCAGTGCTTTTGTAAATTTCCTATTCCTTGCTTAAAACTATTTGTTTCAAGATATATATTTTCATGTAAAGACAAATTCCTTTTACTGTTGTTTTATGGCTGTTTTTATGGAGCTAATTTTTATGAAAGATTGAATATTGGCAGTAAAATAGTCAGGATTTGTGACAGAAACACCCTGACTATATGAAATACACATTTTGTCAGTCATAAAAACCTCTCAATAAAACTTCAGCTAAATTTTTTAGCAGCACAGCTCTTGGAGCCAGAGATGAATTAATGCATGCACTTTGTGAAGCAGAAAGAGTATTACTGCTTCATCAATACCAATCATACTAGTAATCATTTTGAAATTTCCTTTAAGTTGAGTAATTTTTTGTGTGTTAGTAGAGAAATGTAAACCCAAGGGTCAGGTTGCTTCCGAGATAAAAGGAGGTCTAGGAAAAACACAAGGATAACCAAAATGTTCCTTCAAGAGATTGCTTCTTTCTAATGCCAGAAAAGGAGAAAACAGAGCAGCTTGCAGCCTGATACACCATGGCAGACACTGGAATCTTTGGGGCACCATAGGCAGAGGAAACCTTAACCAGGCCTTGCATGCTCCCCAGGCAGTGCCTGACAGCCTCTTCCTCTCTTCCAGACCTCGACAGCCACATGTGAATGGGACAGACAAATACTTTTTATGCCATTCACTTTTCACAGTTAATTTTTCTCTCCTTGCTTTAACATCCTTTTGCCCACACAAGCTGCAGGCAGCAGGTTTTTGAAAAGTTGCGGTGAATTCGGTCAAGCTGAAACTCGCCCCACCTCTGCTGTCTGGACAGCTCCTGTGGCTTGGAGTGTCTGGGTTCACAGGAAAAACTATTCAGGTGGGTTACCTGAAGGTTTTTTACAATATCTACAAGTGTATCATACATATCATAAATACACAGACATATTTGCTTTTTTGATCCCTGGTGATTTTTAACTAATGCGGGAGCCTCAAGGACGATTAATTTCAATTATCTCGTGTATTGCCACAGGAAACAACACTGTTTCTAATATTAGAACTTACATAGAAACACACAGATTTTTTTTTTAAAGCAGGAAAAAGCTTGTAAGTGATATCTTTTATAGACCAAGCAACATAATTGGAAAGGAAACAGACAATGTTCTGGACACACAAGTCTCCTTCAAGTCTGAGATAGAAGCAACAAACTTCAAGCAAAATACTTCTGAGTTTTAGAGCTTAAGAAGGAATTTTGGCAGTGTTTGCAATAACGGGTAAAGTACTGATAAGGTTGAGAAGTGAATGCTGAAGTGTGCATGTACTCAGCCAGGAAGTGAAACAGAAAAAAACCCAACCTATGATGACCTGAAAATGATGATACCTCAAGTACATTAAAGCATGACAACAGCAGCAGCTTAAACGAAGGTAAGACCAAATAAATCTGGTTTTAACTCTTCACAATTTCTCTCATTCTCTCATTCCTCTATGCTTCTGCCTCCCTCCTGGCACCCCCATGGTGATCAGAGTGGAGTCACGTTTCTGACTAACCCTGGGTCACTCACTCTGCTGTGCTGAGCACTGAAGTTTCAGAAAGCCATGCAGGTGCTTGTGCTCCACATCACTGTCTTGGCTACCATAATGGAGCTAAAACAGGCCACTCAGCCAATTTATAGGGCCCAGATGTAGTTACTCAGAACAGAGGAAACAGCAGATGGCAGTGTCACTAAAACTGCCCTTTCTGAGGCAAATGAAACAAGCAACCTTAAAATAATCATGTGTTTCCATCTTCATGTCTTATTTTTTTCACTCTAAGGATAATTTTCTGAATGTGTTTCAAGCTTAACATGCTGTTGGGGACATTAGACACAGTAATAAACATCTGCCTTGAAAAAACATCTGCCTTAAATAAACATCTTTAAAACCTTAAATAAAACATCTTAAAACCTTAAATAAACATATGCCTTTAAAAAAAAAGCAAAAACCAGAAACAACAAGTCAGTAACTGGAGATGTGGTGCATAGAGATTACTGCATCAAGGTGTCCCACCATGGAGAATTTTCCTGACTTCGGCATGTTTTTGCCTAGATTTATAGGTGAGTTTCATAAACTACTTCCTTACAATACCTAGACAAGTGGTGTCCTAATTGACCTTTCAAGGTTCCTTCCAACCTGTTCTGTGGCTCTTTAGGGACAGCCCCCCCTGGGGCTCAGCAGTGATGAGTTCTCCAGGCTCAGCTCCTGACACAAGTTGTGCTTCCCACATGACTGAAATGCAGGATGAGAGAAGAGGGGCTTGTAACACAGACAGACACAACAAATCCCATGGCAGGAAGAGAGGGTGGCTTAGAGGGGCTTGGAGAAAAGAGAGGGAGAGACTTTTTACATGGGCACTGATGGAGAGTGGGTTTAGGTTAGGTAATAGTAAGAAATTCTGTAGTGTGAGGGTGGTGAGGCACAGAAACAAGTTTCCCAAAGAAGCTGGGGAATGTGCTCCTTAAACATCTAGAGCTGTTCAGGTCCAGGCTGGATGGACTTTGGACAATCTGGGCTAATGGAAATTGTCCCTGCCCATGGCAGGGGTGTTGGGACCAGACCAAGGTCCCTTTCCACCAAACCCATTCTGTGACTTCTTGTGCCAGTGGGGCACTGCAAGGCAGTGGCTGCTGCCCAAAGCTCTGCAGCAGGAGCTGGTGGCACAGGAGCAGCTCCTGCCTCCCATCAGGAGAGTGCTGCTGTCCTCATGCAGGGCTCTGTGAGCAGGGGGAGGCACTGCTCTGGGGTCTGTGACTGAGTTGCAGGTAGTTACCACCCTCCTTTGGAGAGCAAACCTGCCCAGCCCAGCTCCAGACTGTGATTTGCATTGTCTCATTTGTTTGAATGATTTAAACAAACTGCCACTGCTGAAATTGTCTGGCAACATTTTCCTGTGTCTCTGTGCCTTTGATTTCTCTTAGCTCATCTGACTCACTTGACCATATGTTCACCTCCTCTATAATATAAATAAAGACACAGTCATTGCTCTAGCAGGCTCTGATTATCTCCTGAAATTAAAAATCTGTATGCTATTTTTAAATGAAATTAAAATGCTTAATAACTTAAATGCATTAGGATTGATACTGTCTAGTTGCTTTGAAATAGATCTAATCATACAGAATGACATTAGTCTAGTCTTACAGTAGCACTGATTGCTGTTTTGCTACCATGGTAACTTGTAGCAAATACTAGATTTGATAGAAAAATATTTTTTTCCATTAAAAAATCAGTTGGAAGAATTCTTGGAGAATTTTCCACAGATAATTTTAAAAGAGAATATTTAAGTACAAAAAGAAAAATTTCCATATAATTTTGTTTTTAATCATACTTTCAATGAAACCCTTATTTTACAAAGTGAAAATAAAACGAAGATTAAACAGGTGCAAAACACTTCAGTGTGCCACTAATTATTTTTCTAATATATCTTCTTCCATGAAATATTCATTTCTTTGTTAATTTTTTTCTGAGAAGCAGGTGAAAAGCCAGTGAAGTCTAAAGTCTGCAGCAGAAAAATCACTTCCCTCTCCCCACAGTTAAGGACCAGTTTGCTCGGCAGGGAAACAAGGGGACAACAGGATCCTGCAACTGGCATGGGACAAACTTTGTCCAGACAAGGACAGCATTTCACTTCTATACATTAGTATCTTTGTTACAGTAGAGGTTTTCTGAAATTCTTTTTAGAAGCCATTCTGTGTTTAAAACCACTAGGTTTATATGAAAACATAAATACTGTATTTTCAAATTATCACAGAAGAAACACGCATTCCAATGATCACCTTGCCCAATAATTTTCTTCTATAGATTCTCTCACTGAGATATGAAGAAAAGAACCAAAATCAGGGAAATTCTGCACTGAATTATGTCCATGTTTTTTATCACACAGTCATAAACTTCCAGGCCTCAGCTTACAAACACTTGAAGAAACAAACATGCACATGTAAGGAAACTGAATATTGGTTAACTTGTCCTGCAAAATCTCTCCTCTGTCAAAATCACCTTGATTTCCATGTAGTGAAAACATCTCTAATTAACTAATCTGATTTCTAATCTCTTTCCTTTTATTCCCTTTTGCTACCTTGAAGGATTCAAGGCAGGCACCTTTGGAGAGGTGAGCAGAGGTGCCATGGCAGCTCTGCACAGCACGTTCCTGCAGACCTCTGGTCATGCTGTTTTGACCTCTGGCTTCCTGATAAAACAAATAAATTGCACTTTGAGGCTTCCAGAAAACCTGATTTTGTTTATTTGGGTTTAGTTTATTTTTCTAATGGGAAATAATGTTTTCTTTTTAACACAGTATGTTTTCTGGCAATAAACCGGGTTTCCCTCTCCTCTCCTCCTCTCCCCTCCCTTGCTCTCCCCTCCCCTCCCCTCCCCTCCCCCCCCTTCCCCGCCCTGAACTGGGACTTAGGAAACAGATTAGAATCAGAAACAAATAAAACTATTTCTCCTTACTCATGTTTAAAGATGTAAAGGCTCTCCCTTTGACAGTTTCTGTCATCTCATCTAGTACTTCTTTCCTTAGTACATCTTGTTCCAGGCGTGTCATCATTAACTTTGGTTTGCTCCTGTAAGTAGTATACCAATAAAAATAACAGATACCAAGGACATGGCAGTTCACAAAGCAGCACAGCCAATTCAGATAGTGTGGATGAAGGCAGTAAGGATTTTAAAGCAGGGGTCATTTTGTTGCCTTTGGCATGGCACAAATCTGAGCAGAATGGCAGCCTGGGTCATGATGGGTGACAGGAGGTGCACTTAAATTACAATAATGTTTACATGATTTAATGTGTCTGTAAACTACTGCAACTTGTCTCTTTCCAATATAACAATTTTACAGACCTTATGTCTTGGAAAGTCTTTATTCCTGAAAAGATTCAGCGGTTTTAACAGGTTAATTACTGATCTGTTTAGTGCTCAGGAGATACTGCTGGCAGCCAAGTCCCCTAAATCATTTGTTGGGTGTAAAGGGAGCAGTTCAATGATGCAATAGACAAGGGTCTATCTGTGCACATACAACCTGTCTTAAAAGAGGTCATCAGGCTCCTTTTTCCCCCATTAGCAACTTATACACAGAGAAAAAGACAAGGACTTCTGTCAATGAGCTATATTAATGTCTTAAATCAAACCTTAAATACTTTTGCTGAGTGCTTAATGTTCAGGTCCTGGATTGATCCCTCACAAGATGACCTGTGTGAGAAGCTGCTGAGTGCATGCTTGCACTGAGTTCTGCATATAATCCTAGAAAGGCAAAAAAACCCCACCAGAGAAATAATTTTCTATATTTTTTAATGAATTTGGATGGTTGACTGTAGACTTGAATCTAAAAATTCAATTCAAATTAATGCATTTATGTTACCCCTTCTGGAGGCAGAGACTTTGCTTGGTACAGTTGTTTTTCTAGATTAGTCCTGGTTCATGACCATTTCTAAGTGCATATTATTTCCTGCATGAGGTACCAATATATTCTGGAATTAGCAAGGATTTATGAAAAAGAAAAATAATGTGATAATTAATTATTCACTTAGTGTTTCTCAGCAGTAAAAAAAGTATAGATGACAATCAAAAGAATTTTTCCTTTAGCACATGTTATAGCTACAATAATCTTGGGTGAATATAGAACATACAAAAAATATTCATTTTAATGTGACACTAAAATAATTGTTTTAGGCTTTTGTAAAAATAGAACAAAAGAACAATAGAACAATAATCATTCTTCAGTGTTTGACATTGTCTGGACAATAATATAGATTTCCTATAAAAATTACAATGATAGTAACAGTTTAAGCAAACTCATTCTCTTTGTGTGCATGTATAATTCCCTTTGACTGAAATCAAGGTTACTAGTGGGAAAGCAAAGTCCATTCTTGACTGCTAAAGGTCACTTAGCCAGTCACCTCACCTGGGCCACAACTTTTTGATCCCCCACATGCACTCCCTCACAACTAGTGTTTGCTTACTATTAATTTGGGTTTTCTTTAATATTTTTTCACTTTGATTTTGTTGAAAATAATGTATTTCAATCTATTATAATTTCGATCACACAGTATTCTCTTTAAACTTAAGTGTGAAAGTGATAAAACACACAATTTTGAGTAGACCTTGCCAAATATTTCTGCACTTTTTTGCAATTTCAGCTTCATTTTCCATTTTAACTTTTCTTTATGCTTTTATTAGAAGGCTGAATGCTTTCTAAAGTTCTTTAGAACATATCTCACTGACAACTTGTCTCTCAGAACATGCTTGGTGGCACTCAGGGAAACCAGGGTCTCTTCCAGTGACTCTGCCAGGACCTATGCAATACATCACAAAAAGGGTCCAACCAATGGGTGACAAAGCACAGGGAATGAGGCAAGCAGGAGAGCAGAAAACCTGCATGTAAATCACAGAGCATGCTATGGCTCACAGCACTGCTTGAAAGAGCTGATGCTGTGCCACTGTGATGCTATCAGTCTCTATTAATTTGCTTGATTTTACATTTCTTGCTGTGAAACCTGCAGGCAAGAACTTTAAAGGACTTTTGTATACATGGAAGAATTCCTCCACTCTCTTATTGACATTTCCTAATCGACTCTTAGGTCTCTGTTCTTAGAGACAAATTTTCCCTGCTTGTTACCTTGGAGGCACATGAGAATGGCAGAAGGAATCAGAGAAGATCGATCCCCTGAGCTGCAAGTTTTGTCTTTGTTTAACTTTGTTTTTTCTTGTGTTTATACTCTGGCATTCTACTCAAACAAAATCAACAGAACATTGACAAGAATTTGAAAGTAGAAGTGGAAAAGAGATGAAAAAGTTTCACTATTCCTTCCTCAAAATTAGGTATTTTCTAAAGGACAGGCCTTGGCTCATCTCAAGCTGTAGAAAATAATGCTGAAAGGAGTGAAATTTACTTGTTGATATATTGCCAGGGAGACCCATCCCCTTGATTGATGAGATGCAAGCCAAGCAGGCAGCTTTGTAAACTCAAACATGGCTCTGTCCTCAGTGTACTGTGCACCAAAACTGATTGACAAACTTCCCTGCTGGGATGCCTCTGCTCTGCCTGCAGTGGTCTGGACTCCAGACATCGTGCTACACAAAGTAGGAGATGAAAACCATCAGCAGGAGAAAAGCTGGGGTGTTCTTCAGGGCTTAGAGATCACTTTTGTAATGATACAGAGTCTTGAATTTAAATAGGATCTGATATGCAAGAAACAATGTTTATAGAAATATAATATTCTTCATTAGTGTTTTTCCATAGTGCCAAAACAGATTTATAGGATTACTGAAACTCCATTACCTTTAAAGCTGACTTTAAGGTAGAGCATTCATTTAATGCAAAGCAATGGAAAATACCAATGTGACCTTCACAATGTATTAAACTTCCTAGAATGCAGAGGTGTGATGTAGCCTATCTTAAAGTAAACATAGAGAGTAGGTTTTTTCTCTCTCTATGTCTCCTCCTCTTTCTTATCTGCTTTTAAGAACTGGATAATGCAATGAAAAAATACTAATAAAAGTTATTTTGTAGCACTTGACATTTTGGAAATGTTTATAACAGGTCTTAAAAGGATTTAAATATTTTGAGATAACAATAAAAACAAGTCTGCTTTATCAGAGGTAAGCTGGTGGAATCTCTAAGGGTATTTCCACCTCGTAATGTTTCCAATAATAGATTAGTGTCTAAGAAGCAAAGGAATTTATAGAGGTATTACATGTTAAATTTGCTGCTGTGGGCATGTAACTAATGAATTAAAGTACATAGGATTGTATCTAGTTTGAGCATAATCTTGGTTCTGGGCAAAGACTCTCCTCTGCAAAAGCATTTTCTTATCTTAGGATAGTAGAGGAATAGATTTAATTCCTCTCATAAATAATTGTTTCTTGACCATAAAAACTGAGAAACCGCATATCCATATCCACCAAGTTTTCAGTCTAAACGTATTAGGCAAAGACTGTAAGTTACAGAAGTTTGTTTTGAGACATAAAACTTGATGTCTTTCTCAGGCCAAATGAGGTCCTGTACTAAAAGCACGACCTGATTAAAGCAAAAATTTTCTCTTAAGTAATGACTGTTTGCTATGAATTGGCTGAAAAACATGTTTGTGATTATCACTTCATTAGTCAGCTGAAGAAAGTGCTTGGTTTTAGATTAACAATGAGAATAATCCTTACTATCAGGGTTAGAAATATGCCCAACACACTCATTTCATCCCACAGGTTTTTGTGGGGTGGGCACAGAGAAGGGTACTCCAGCCTGAACCTCCTTCTGGCCTTGATGTCTTGGGAAAAACTTGAATGTACCATTTTCTTAACCCCATTCTGTTCCAGCAGGTAGGAGTTTCACATCGTTTGTCATAATATGTCTAAAGTGAAGAGCTGATAATTTATTTGAATTCTTATAAGGACAAATCCAATGGTGTGACACTTTTAAAAACACTCTGTTCTGGCCTTTCTTTCTGGTGATGACCTTCTCATAACTTCACTAGGAGTGTACTAGGCATGAACATATGCTTTTCAAAAAGTGATGTACAAAGAATAAAAAGTATGAACTGTGTCTGGTTACGTTATGATTGAAAGAGGACTTGTTTTGATGGATTTTATGTATTTCAGATTGAGTGACTTGTTTTCAAATCACCTATGGTTTGTGTTTTTTTTTCTGTCCCTTATTGAAAGGCTGGAAGGGTTTCAACCAGAAAATAAAAGCATGACAGGGCAACTCTCTCCAAAGATTTTGCAAAATAAGTCATCAGCTATGCTAAATTTCTTGAAGCTCTCAGGTCTAACCCATAGTTCCTCAATTGCCATACTTCAATCTGAAGAATAGGAAACCAGGCTTTGAATCACTATTTCCCAAATTCTGTGATTTTTTTTTTTTTAATGCTATGAGATACTTTTGGTCGTGGGTCAGCAAGGAGCTTTTAACTCCCTAAGTTATTACTTATCAGTAGAGTTGGGGATTTTAATCATTTGTTTATTTTCTTTTCTTTCTGCTTTATTCTGGATGATCAGTTCTGTGCTGGTTATTCACTCATTCCATTTGAGTCATTCACACCTCTGAAATGTTTATCAGATTTGGTATTGATGTATGAATTTGTTAACATGAATTTTATACCTTAGGTGGGGGGGGAGCTGAATTTGTTACTAATTGGCAAAGGGGAAAAAAAGAGGTAAAACAATCACCAGTGAACAGCCTTTTTACATATAGGGTTGCACATGGAACAAATGCATCATTGCATTTCATTTCACTCTACATTTCATGCAGGTCTTAGGGACAGCTTTGGAAAGAGAGTTACTTTCAGTTGCTACTATTAAAGGAACTGCTTGTTTCTGAGGTGTGCAAACTCCAGTGAAAGAGAACTAAACGGAAACAACTGTACTGATGAAACAAAAAATATATATTTAGTAAAAAAATTCTCTGATTTTCATGCTACCTCATGCCACAGTTGTCCTGGTTTCTTTGATGTTGAGCTGAATCTTTGTTTTATTAAAATAGACATGTTGTATTTTGAATTTTTTGTATTGCTACTTAAAACATACTGCCTTCAAGCTAAAAAAAAAGTGATGATGGACTGGATTGAGAGAGAAATATTAGATGAAAGTTAAAGATGCTGTCCGTCTGTTTTTCTGGGTAGGTCTTCTTTATTTATTATTCTATTATTTTTTTGTTGTTTGTTTGAAAATGAAAAATAGAACACCAGAAAATCAGTATCTGTATCTAAACCAGTATCTATGTCTGTACATAAGCATGTGATGTTAGGTGTTCATTTCATTCTTGAACTGAGTTGAATTAATTGAAATTTCATTCTTGAAGCAGCATAGGTTAATAAAAGATGTCAGAAAAGTCACTAGCTTCTACAGAGTGAGGCTATTATCTCATGTCCTTTGCTCCTCAGCATATTACAAAAAAATAAAACCATTTTTTTTTCTTAACTGACAAGCTTGTTTTAGAACAAGTTATTCAAGAACAATTCAAAACTCTCAAAATCAAAATTTTTTTACATCCACTTAAAGAGTAATCATTTTTCAATAACTAAGTTACCAGAATGTTCCTTAGAAGTGGATGCAGAAGGAGAAATAATTTCCATTTCTGTGATTTTCACAATTAGCTGCAGTACGTATTTTCAGCTTCTACAGTGTATTTCAAGTTTCACCATTCAAGTAGAACAATCAAAAATAATAAGTGCAATCTCTGAGGAAAATTTTAAAAACTGGAGAAGAACCTTTTCAAATTCTGTCAAAATATTTGGATTCTTGCTGATTCTAAATAGGCCTCTAACTAGGTAACTGTTGGCCATGCCAATGCAACTACTTTGTCAAAGTATGACTTTAATTTTCACCTGTATTTGATATCATTGTCCACAGACAGCCATGGTCAAACTCAGCCTTATTCTTCCTCTAACTGTGCTTAATAAAGAATTCTCAAAATTATTACTGAAAAACTTCAGAAGTCACTCTTACTGTAGGCTTTTAGTTAGTCTCCTTTTTTTAAGCCCAAAGAATGCCTTGAATAAGCTTTCATAACCAAAAAATCATTGTTTAATGTTACCATATTTTCTTAAATGAAAGGAACCTATTTTTTTAATGTTGGAAGTTGTTGGGGAAAAAAGCTCAAAATTCTATTCAGAACCTCTTTTTTGTGACATTAAATAGAAATATTTTTTTTCTGCATGTTATAATTTATAGCAATTCCAGATGAGGTTAAGTGATGACGGGGAGTAATAAAAGTAATAATAAGAAAAATTAGGACAATAAGAGACAATAAGACAGAGAATTCCTTTTACAGACGTCCGGGTGCTGGTATTCCATCTCCAAGCACGCCTTACTAACAAAGGATTACCCTTAAGAGCACTAGACTGTTGCATATTCATATGTTCAAACATTCCTTTCAAATTAAGGTCTTTCTGCTTAATCTCAGCTCTTTCTTTGCATTCCAAGCTGTCTGGTAAGGAAGTAATATTTCTTCTCTGGAGGTCTGGTGCCTGGTACTGTTATCTCTATCCCAACAGGATAGTGTGAAGCATTCCTTGTCTCCTTTTTTTTTCCTTAAGCTAGTTACAAAAGTATTCCACGCTACAGTTTTTATTTTAATCTTATGCTATAAACCAATATTTACTATACTACTTAAAACAATACAGCACTACTTAAAACATTGATACAGCATAACTTCCAACTTAACACATACAGTATTCATCGTAATATTTGCGAATAGCCAATCATACAATAGGTATTCTTCACATGGAGGGAGAGAACAGGAAAGTGTCCTTTGCTTTCCATGTGAAAGCACAGCCCAGTGGAGTAGCTCAGTGAGATCTGTGCTGCAGCCCTGCCTGTGCTAACCGTGCCCCATCTGCACTCCATGCCCGTTTGCTGCATTAACAGCCTCTATTCCCACTTCCCTCTTCCTCACAGCTGTGCCACCCGGCAGCTGAAATGGGAGCTGCAAAGTTGAGTCGTGCTTATAAATGCATCTTTCCACCCCTTCTCCACAGGCAGCAGTTGTCTTACTTTGGAAAAGAAAGGATAACAGCAAAGTGTCTCGGGAGCTGGCACAGACAGCAGCTGGGGCAACAATTCAGTGCATGATGTGAGAATTTTCAAATATCAAGAAGTGTTTAAAAGTTTTATCCAGAATAAGAAAGAGCCCTAAATGAAATTGGAAACCGTTTTTGAACAGCTGCTACATTTTATATATTTGATCCGAGATTCTGCCCTGGTGTTGCTAACAAAACAATTTAATTATGAACTTCAGATTTTTATGTATCAACACAGTAAATACTTTATTGTAGGCTTTACTTAGAAGTATGTCTGTGCTTTATGTCTCATGTTTGAGTGAATTTGTGATTTTCCCAACAGCCTTGTAGATATGACCAATTTGTAAATGAATTTTCTGTTTCCATTAAAACTAGTAGATGCTTTTCCATTAATTTCAGGAGTAAAAGCAGTTTTTATCATCTCTATATCACTGATCAACTGTATTTGTAATTTGAAATAAAGGCGTATTACATTATTATTTACATGGTTCAGTTATAATAGTCATTGTACTGACCTTTCAATTTATTTTTGATTTCCATGGTAAAGGTTTATTCACTTTTAATTGTTACTGTTTTCTCATTTATAGTGATCAAATTACACCTTACATTTCCATTTTGCAAGGTAATTCACAACCTCTCCACCTACAATGTACTTGCTCCATGAAATCTGATTAAAATTGAATTTTGATTAATGCTTGCAGCATTTCAAAGGACCGGAGTAGCAGAGACAGGCAGCAAAATTTTGAGGCAGTATGAGTACTAGATGACCTCAACGCTTTGATTCACAAATGGATTTTCTGAATTTCAAATCACATTATAGCTGTGCTGTGAAAAAATCTGTCAGTTTGCTTACCAGCTGATCTGTACTTTGTCCATGCAGGACATTGTTGTCACCTGATATCAGCAGAACCTGTGACTCTACTCTGCATGCAAGAAGGCAGAAATTATCAAAAATGCATCCCAGTTATTTTGGCTTTTGTTTTCTGCAGTTACAAAATTATTTATATAGATTATCCCATAACTACAATTTTGCTTTCTAACAGTGCTGGTTTAGGCATACAAAATAGTATTCCTATACTGTGGTAAAATTCTTAAATATTCCCTTATAACTTTGTGACAAGTAACTCAGAGGCAACCACATAAAAAATGTAGACCTGTAAAACATATGTGGAGCTGTAGTATGACCTATAAACATGTTAAAATTCACTCTAACAAGGTGGTGTTTTAAAAGTGAAATGGAAATTTTCAGTAGAATTATGAGAAAATTCATGTAATACTAAAGGTACACAGACATGAGGGAATATTGACTCCCAGATCATATTGCTAATCCAGAATATTTTGACATGAACCACTTTTAGATTAGTCAAAGTTCTTACTCCTTCAGGGTAATAAATACCAGTAGAAATGTATAGTTTTCATATTTACTACGGAGTGTTCTGGATTCAAAACAAAAAAAAAAAGACATGATCATATTAGATTATGTACCAAACACAATCAAGATTAAATACTAGTTTAGGTTAAACTGAACAAGAGGGAGACAGCAAATGTGTCTCTTACCTGTGGTTACCAGTCTTGAGAACTTTTTATTTTCTGTTGAATCTATCTTAATCTCATCCCCCGCACTAAGCAGAACCACAGACATTCTGCCATCACACTCTGCACCACAATGCACTGGAAAAGAAAACACACATACCAGAAGTTCTAGGAAAAAAAACACATCAAAATTTTAATTATTTATGTTTTTTACTTCATTAGGATGTTTCTGTTCCTCAGCTATTCAAGTACTTTATGAAAAAGTTCATCTGAATGGTATACTGCATTTTTACCCAGGCTCGCCTTGCTCTGCAGGACAGCAGGTCTTCCTGATGGAATTATTAGTAAAAATTGGCTTTGGGGAAAAAAAAGAAAAATCTTTTTTTTGGATCTCAAGATCTTTAGAATGATTACAGCCTGGTCATTCTGTAGGTCCCAGGCAATTTTTCCACTTGTATAATCCCTAGCTTTGGATACTTTTTTTGGGTTTCCATTGCAAGATGGTGAGTGATAAAAAACAAACATGATGGACAGCTAACTATATTTTTTCATTAATCCTCACATAAGCTTCTATCAAATATCTGAATCTCAAACTATTGAAAAGATTGAGAGATTCTTTAAACAGCACTACAATAGTACCAATTCATGCTGAAAGGAGAGAAGTTCTGAACTTATTTTTTAAATCTATATTGTTCATACATTCCTGCTTCATCTAAGCATTTTAAATGGAAGAAAGTATACATGCAATAGAAGAAGAAACCAAGCACAGAAGGGAACTAAATCTGTTCACAGCTGGAAGCTTTGACCAATAATTTATCTGTGTAAAAGTGAACACACTCGACTAGGAAGAAAAAGGTTTTTTTCTGCAGTTATGGTGAATTTCAATGAACTTAAAAATCATTGAGGTGCTTATTGTAAAAGAGAACTTGAGTCTCATTTCTGATCTTTTGGTAGCATGATTTGTTATGTTGTTTTCCTCAGCATTTTCTTCAAATGAACACCAGATAAAGGAAGAATCCAGCACATACAAGAAGAGGCCACAGAGACAATAAATGTTGACAGACCTGGTATAGTTTGATTAGGAAAATTTGGTGGCTTTAAGAATTTATATAAAGCTTGATGTAAAGTGAGGAATATAAAACATAATGAATGGCAGGAAGAAGTATCTGTCCTCTTCATCCTCTATGGTACTACTGCAGCTTCTTGATAATTAAACATCACATTCCTTCCTTCCTGAGACAGAAGCCTTCATGGACCTCACCGTTCTCATTGTTATTCTTTAGAAAATATCAGTTTTGAGTCACTACCTGTTAAAAGAATGTTTCGGCAAAGAAGACAGGAGTTAAAAACTGATGTCAGGCTAAAGATCTCTGTGAAAACTTAGTTGTTCAAGGTGAAATGGCATAGCTGTTTTTATAAAAAGAAAAATTCTGTTCAGCATCCCCTGACAGTGCTGTGTTCTCTATATCTGCCTCGAGGGTCTGTGTGTCATCAGAGGGAGCTTAACACTCACCACTCCAGCACTAATCACTGTGCCCCTGGATAGCAGGAGAGAGATGGTGAAACCCATCCAAACAGATCATGAACCCCAGAACGTCTGCTGTCATCTTCTGTGCAAACTGGTGTGCATGTATGTGTACATATATGTGTTTATAGGCACACCCATAGGTATTCATATGTGTGCACAGATACATGCAAATACACACAAACAGCACATCAAATCAGACTATGAACTGCAGAAGAGTTGTGAGGTTTCTTACTCTGCAGAAGATGTAAAGTATCTCACAGCATGAATCATGAAGTGTGAACAAAGACTTTCCGTGGAGTAGCTTCATGTACTGAGAACCCAAACTTGTAACTACAGACCCGTTTGTGTACCCATATGGGAGAGCTGTGCATTTACAGACCTGGTTTGTGCTGTCACTCTGTACAGCCATTTGAGTGCTGTGAAATATCTGGTAATTATGAGTGAAATACATTACAATCCGGATGTCTTCTCATCTGAGTGCTGCCATACTCTCGCATATTGTGCGATCTGGAGGTGTACAAGTGAGAAAGCGGCAGCGTTTTTGACAGGACTGCTTTGTAGTAGAGTAGGCTCAGGAATCTGAGAGTCATATTCAAAATGAAGTGTGGGTATCTGTCTGGTTTCTCACACCTCATATGAATTTTGAGCTCCATATTTGAAATAGATCCACTTATGTTTACAGAATTGAATAATCTTTGACTAAAAGGGTTGAACCTTGGCTTCCCATGGCTCTGCAGTGTACCTTAGCTGCTGTCAATTATATTAGCTGTCCAATTATTTTTCTGATTGCAGTTAGAAACTCCCATCCTTAGTTGAGAAACTCTTCTTGATTATGTTTGCACTGATACTTGATCTGTGGAAACTTTAAATTTCAGCAAATTGACATTTCTGAAGAAACCCAGGCCCATAAACATCATAAAAGAATTCCTGGCAATTTTCAACTGCAAAGTAGAGCTCAGGAAGAAAGACACATTTACAGCCTGTCATAGAGGTTATGTAGGGAGTTTATTTATTTCAAGATTATAACATTTAATTTTTGATTATATGTGTAATTTAGAATTCAAAATTAAATACCACAGTGATAAACAGCAATCTGTACAGAAATGGCAATAGGAGTGAATGACAGGAAGAGGTTAAATGGTAAGCTGACACTAATTTTCCACCACATCCTTTATGTGTTATAAAAAGAAAATTCATCACCAAGATAAAATCACAACACAAAAGATCAGGCAGGTAATACAAAAGGTGAACCAAAATTCAGTGACAAAGTTCAGATACCTTCCCACTTCAGCAGGGATTTGATGCAAAATCTAACAAATATATCTTTAATTGTGAGTATTTAAAAGATTTTAGTCACTGACAAACTCTTAATCATTCGCTGAGGACAAAATTCTTCACTATCTTCACTTGTTATTTCTGTTAATCCAAATTGGGTTTCAAGGCTGTCACTGCATAAATTCTCAGTCCCAAGGGCTGGGAAAATAGTCTAATTCTGTTTTCATCTAACCTTGCAAAAAAGTACATTTTGTGATACTGATCCAAAATTTAGCAATCATTCTCCTTGTACTGAGAGCTCCTGCTGTCACGTTGCAGGAAACAGCAGAGGAAACACAAACCACCTCAGATAAAATTATTCAGGCTCGTTTTTAATTGTCAGTAGTGACCTGGCTCACTTTGTGGCTCACAAAAGCTGCTCTCCCTGTGGCTTACACAGATTTGTAGAGGGATAAGTGTTTGCCTTTGCTTCTGCCTTTACCTTTGCAAACATTTGGAAAATTCTTCAGCTTGGTATCTTTCTTCCTTTCATAGAAGCATAAATAATGTACAGATACTGGTGAGGTGGTGTTTTCTTAGGATTAGTGTTATAAGTAGGAGGAAATAATAACAGATGGTAAAAATAGCTGATGCTATTTTTAGGGGTGATGTGAAACTTATTGCAAGGATGAACAAATACGTGTCCAGACAGGTGGAAGTTTTACATTGAGCAGAAAGAATAGATGCAGGATTTTAGAGGATCTCACCTTCTCCCCACAAAACTTTTCAGCTGAGCTTTGCAATCAGATCTGGGAAAATATGACGATGCTTTTCCTGTTGTTTTTTTTTTTCCTTCAAGCAAATATCTTTCTACAGAAAAGTTTAAAGTTTAATTAAGAATTTGCAGCAGGAGTCTTTTATAATTCTACTCAATGTGGTAGAATATGGGGATTTTGTTTTTCTATATTCTACATTAGAACATGTCATAGTACAATGCCAAGTTAATTGGAACCAAATTATTTAGCATGCAAGTCCATAGGTTTGAATTCCAAGAAGGCAAAAAGTTGATTTCTTTTATTTCAGCTTGTTCTTTCTGGCAATTGTCACAAATGATAATGCATTTAAACACTTGGATGAGGTTACTATTCAAAATTTTAAAAAAAAATTGTCAGTGGAAAAAAAGTCTGCCATCTCTGACCAGCCAAAGTTTTATTCACCTCATATCACAACCACTCTTACAGTTCAGTCTGTTCACTCCTAAAATAATTTGTTTTCTCATAGACAATCATTGCTTAGGACACAGTATTGTTTGAAAAGTGTTATCCAGGTTATCTAGAGCCTTTGGCATGCCTAAATAAATCTAAAATTGTCAGGAGGGCTAAGCTAGATAGTACATGTGTGCAAATACTGAAAATGCTTCACTTGATACACTGAGGTTTCTAAAGCCCTGCACAAGGTGCCACACTGCCAGGGGATGGCCCCCACATTGTCTTTATCCCTGATGGGTAAATTGTAACTGTATTCCTTTTTCTTCTTCCCATCTTTTGGACAAAGCTGTCACCCAAAGCCACAGCCAGAGGACTGGCAGATTTTGTCAGCTGGAACCTCCTTGCAGATCAAGTTTTTCTCAGACTTAGGAAAAACTGAAATTTGAAAGGCGAAAATGTCTTCATCCCAAACTTTCCTAAAAATTAGGTGACTTCTCAGACATCTTTGGTAAAATAGAAAAACTCCTTTAAAAACTGTAGAATAAATTAGCTCATAATAATAATAGACAATAAAATTTCAAAATAAAAATAAGCATTTTAATTTAAAATGAGTGTTCTTGCAGTGATAAAGTTTATGATGGTCATCTTTAAAACTTAGTACATGCATGTATTTCTTTAAAAAATACACTTAAAGCCACCTCTCCTCATAGCTTTCAGATGCTATATTTAGTGCTATTTTCTGGTTAAAAAAAAACCAAAAAAAACCAAAAGAAAAAGAAATTTTTCCAAACACTAATTCATCTATCTTTCCTTACCTTACTCAGCAGTCCACTTGCTAGTAACATTTCCAGTTAATGGCTCTTTCTTTTTTAATTTGTGATTTGAACTTGGGAAATATGGACGGTGCACTTGAACGTGGATAAACTTGAGTATGAACCTTCCTCACTGTACCTGTCTTTACTAAGTATTTTAGCATAAATTAAATTTTTATTAAGTTGGCTTTTTGTTTGTTTTTTTTATTTAATTTCTGATAATATATATTCAATGGGATTGTATAAACAAAGTTAGTTTTATATATATAAAAAAGTCTCTTTTATTGATCACAGTGCTGAAAATCTGATACACTTGTGTCAAAGTACTTTTACTATATATATTACTTGAATTTAAGTTTTCTTTCTGAAGGTCTATAGCTCCATGACTGTGAGGGTGACATTCTTGGAAAAGTCTGTAATTTCCCTTGGCACCAGGCTTCATTTGTTCAAAATATTCCATTTGGTGATGCCTTCCTCTCACCATCAGGATTCTGATGTCTTCTGATGGTGATGATGGTGGCAGAATAAATTCTGGGGTTCTCTCCTTGATTTATTGCTTCAATATCATTTCTTTCCTTTAACATTCATGGCTGTCTTTAGCAGAAAATCCTTGCATTCAGCTCTGTGTATTCTTCTTTATAGTCAAGAAAACAGCTTAAGATGAAATAAGAGGTGGGATCCTACCTTCTCCCTGTCCTATAATAATTCAGAGTTGCAGTTTATCATCTTCACATATGTTGTTTTGATCTCCCTACATTTCTCACTTCTCAGTTGAAACAAAAAGGCTGTTTCTCAAATTCACCTCTTCTTAAAGGTTTCATGCACCTTTTGCCATGTAAAAGAGCTGAGATCTTAAATACTTTTGTATGCAAAATAATTTTTTGTGCATCTTCATAAACCAGTTCTCCAAAGGTCACGGGTATTTCTGAAGACACTGCATATCACGAAAAAGGCATGGACAAGAACTTTGAGGTGAAAGAGGAGGAAATAAAGGAAATATTGGAGGATGGGAGATATCAAGGATGAAGTAAGGACATGCAAAGACTGACTTGGACAAATTGCAGTTCAGACTGGGACTGCAAAAACATCTAACCATCACTTCTTGTCTTTCTCTTTTCCCCAGCAGCCTACAGCTATAGGTCCTCCAGGCTTTCAAAACTGGCCCTGCTGATGAAAAACAGCAACTATCATCAATCATGCTGATTCAAAGTCAAGTACAGTGAAGTAGGAACGTTCCCAAAAATCTTATGGCTACTGAATCAAAAGCTACAATAAACATGTGTATGGACATGTGCAATTCATCATTTAAAACAGCTGGGGTACCTCTGGTCTGGGTGGCTAAATAAAACAAGCATCTCCAATATAAAAACTGAGCATACCCAAGTGGTTGTGTTTATTTTTAAGGGGAAATCATGACTATTCCCATTAGTATCTTTGAGACCTTTTTGCTAATACTTTGTCTAGTTTGTGATTATAATTTTTTCAGGTTAAAAAAATATCCTAGAGGTCACTGAGAATCTAGCAATTAAATGTTCAACCTTACTTCTATTCATACTAAAAGTGAAAAATTTATCATGGTAGCACATTAGCTCCAGCTGTAGAACCTAATTTTCCTGAATGCCTAGGGAATTTCTATGATAATTTCCAGAGAAATAATACTTGTGGAAGTAAAATATTAAAAGAATACTTAGAGTTATCAGTTATATAACATTTTAATGCGTTTATCTGAGGTTTAAGTCTTTGTAATGGGAGAACTTTGACTGTGTAGTCTACTTATTTATTTTTCACCATACCTGATATATAAGAAGACTGATACACAACTATATCATATCAGTTTCCTGTTCATTTTGTGAAAGAGTAGTCTAATATAATAAAGAAATTTAAATAATATTCCAGAACATTTAGCCACGAGAAGGTTAAAGTCTACAGAATACATTAAGTGGATGCTCTTGGGCAGTCACAAAGCAGTTGTTTGGCTGTTGATAGGGATGTCTAATGCAAAGCTGAAACCAGTCCTTCACACCCACTAGAGAAAATTCAGGATTTGGATATGAAGAGTAGTGCTGTTTAAAATAAATATTTTAGGTCATGGCATTTAGCAGTTGTGTGCTGTCTTGTAGTCAGATTCTTACTCTTTTATTTGAGTGAAAGACTGCAGTGAAATAAGAAATTACATGAAGTATGAAAAATACACTCAAAAAGGTAAAGATGAAAAATGAGAAAATTAACATAGTGTAACACTAGCCTGTGTAGCAGCCAGACACAGATGTAAATAGATGTAAATAATCTACTCAGTATACATGGTCAAATAGGATATATTTGTTTCAGATCCTTTTCCCATTTAAACATTAAGTGTTTTTACTGAAAATATTACCAGGCAGAAATAATGTGCTTTGTTCTATGGGACAATTTTTTGGATATGATTTTGTAGTAGAAGAAAGAAAAAGTTAAAATACAGGGAAAAATATGCACCCCTACATATAAAATAAGCAGGAAGGGAAGGTTTGAATAACACTTAGTACAAAACTATTTTATCACACTCTTGATGGGCAGTTCATATCATCGTAGACTCCTAAGAAAGGAAAGAAATGGTTTTCCTTTTCCCTCTTCCTCTAAACTCTATTATTGTAATCCTATTTCCATCAGATATGGAGTCTTTTTTTTTGTTGTTGCTTTTGTGTTCAGCCATTTTGTCAAAGCAGCCAGAGGAGACAAAGTGCCTGCTTATAGTCCTAGAAATAAATCTCTAGACCTCCTTTAAGGGTGAATTATGTGTATTCTTGCCAGCTGGAAGGTGTCAGAGCTAGGAGTGAAAACAGGGATGTAGGGAGTCACACATGTTCACACACATTTTTATTATGTCCCTGTCTGCATGGTGCTCACTCTGCTGACATACATGTTGCCCTGATCTCTTTGTGTCATTAAAATAACAAGCCTGAAAAAAATCAGTTTTTATCTTTATCTGACACATGTATTTTGCTAAGGTGGACAATTTTCTTTCCTTGCAGGCAGAACCATAAGGCCAAGACATTCTAGCAAATGAGAACAAAACATGAACTAATATGATGTGCTCTGGAGTAGCCTGTGGTCTTGAGCTGAGAGAAATATTTTTTTGCACACTATGGAGTCCTTCTGTTGGGATACAGAGCTGTCATGACTTGTTACCACAAAGAAAATTCCATTCTTGCAAAACTCTTTTTAAATATAAAATACTTAAAAGAAAGATTTAAAATTAAAATTTTAAAGTTTCAGAAATAAAAATTGCTGAAAAATATCTTTAAGAAAATTTCTGTTGGAGGGACTGGTAAAGAGACTTTTGCTCACCTCAAGGTTTGCCACCTTCATACCAAACACCTGGGCTCCTTGGACTCATGAACCCTTTTATGGCCTGACTTCCTACGCTCTTCTTTTTTCACTGTTCTCCTAAAAACAATATAACAAGGATATATCTAATATCTCTTTCTTACAAAGTAATGATTTAATAGCTAAATAAATGTTCAGGGAACTATACTGTGCTGTACTACCTACTGAAAAAAAGTTGATATTTTCTTATACAAATCACTGCAGAAATACACGAGTTTCAGTACCCCAAGCCTTTTGACAAAACTGAAATAAAATTAACCATCTGAATTACTATGTACCTAATCCCATATATCAAAACACTACTAGGAAATACATGGCTAAATCTTATTACCCTGTGCAATAGAATATTTTTGCTACATGACATTCCATGTATATAACTTTTAATGTAAGTTTATATTTTTATACCAGTAATTTTTATACATATGCAATACACAGGTAAAACATTGAATGTGGTAAGTTTAAAATACTCATTGGGCTGAGATCATCACCTCCATGAAGGAGCTATACCATCATACTTCATATTTACTTGATGCCATACCCTACACTAACTCCATTAAGAAAAGGTGAAAAATAGAGAAGTGTTTCATATCTTCATTAGATATGACCTATTTGATAGAGAAATATGAAATTTAAAGTATATATACATAGTAAGTAAAATATTATTGGTGTGTCTCCTGCTCAGATTACATTGAACAGCTCTTCACTTCTCAAGTAGGAGTTTAGCCATCACTACCAGGTCAAGCTCACCTCCCTTCCTCCCCTGTTGCTGTGATGGAGGATTCTGTGTTTTACTTTAACAACTGTTGGATGTATCCCATAATATACAGTGCCTAGCACAACATCAGGAGGAATGGACTTCCCTTGGTAAGAAGACACCTTGCATAAAGATACCTCAAAGAAAATATCAGTGTCAATAGTCAGTTTCACAGACAAGTTCAGCCTAAGAGCACAAATGCAGCATGGGAATGGCTCTTCACTGGCACCTTATCTTTGGCTTCACAAGCATGAAACATCTGAGGCAAGCCCCAGCCCATCTCCCCAAAGTCACAACCCTGCCAGTAATGTTTATTATCAGTTTTGCCTCCAGGAAAGAATCTGATCAATAAAACATATTTTTAAACTGCCTGCTTAACACAGTATGAACAATGCCATTTAGCATTTACATATCAGCTTATGCTTGTGCTGCTGTATGCACACTGACTAATTAATCAACTAAAACAAAAGAAATCCTTGCACTGTCTCTGTCTAACTGGTGAATAAAAAGCAGAAGGGTTTTTAGCAATTCAGTTTAATAAATTCAAAATCTCTTCATTAATGTAGCTTGACTTGTACCCTTGCCTTTTATGTTCTATGTATGTTTGGGTTCTTGCAATAGTACTCTGTCCACACAGTATTCTGAACACTAATTTAACAGCGATGTCACTTAGAAAGCTATGATCCTTGTCTCAGAGCACTCAGGGATGTGTACAATTGCATCTCAGTGACTAAATGTCACAGACAAAATGAAAACAGTGAGGCAAAGAAATCATTCATAAGGATACCCTGATTGTAGCAGAACGGGTTTTCCTGTAATGGAAGAGCTTATGGCAAAGAAATAATGTTTTAAAATTGAAAGAGCTCTTCCTACATGCAGGAAAAGATCTTCAGTATTGTGAAAAAGAAGGGGGAAGCCAGTGCCATTGCTTGGGAGAAACAGCAAAGTTGAAGGTCAGCCTAAACTGTGACACTCTCCCACGAATCTGCAGGTGACAGTGACAGAGGACGATTAACTGTCACTAACATGGTCTTCAGCATGGCCAGGGCCCATGCTGCAAAACTCCCTGGAGCCCAGCTAGATCTTGTAGAAGTAATCATTTAAACATAATATCAAGTTTCTCTTCATTAAAGGTGTGATCCCTCAGGGGTCTTTTACTGGAGTAAATCTTAGTGAGAGTCTGACTGAATCTCTGTCACCAGCGCTTACCTGGATGCCAAGAATCGATCATACAAGTACCTCAAAAGAAGACAATAGTTCTTCATGGAGTGTCGTGTTAACCCATACTGACAAGGAAGAAGAATGGGCCAGTGAGTAATTAGAAAATTCTTTTTTATTCATTATTATTTTTCATGCTTAACAAAATTCTTTGCGTGATATATTTAATTTTTACTTTGTATGAATTCCTTGGTAGATTTTATATCAAACAGAAGATAAAAGTTCGTTCTCAATGAACTTAGCAAATTCTAGTTTCATTTTCTAATGGCAATTGTTAAATGCTTTAAAAGTGCCCATCAATACATAGGTATGTTCCCTCTCTTGACCTGGGAATAACTATTTTCTTGTTTCTCAGTACAGTGAGTATGAGTATCCAATCATTTTAAAGTGCTCCCCAAAGTGAGAGCACAGAAAACTTTAGGCCAGTCTGACCAAGATAGTAGCTCATCATTCTCAGAGCAAATTAATAGTCTTACATCTCCAGCTCTTTAGTGTAGTCCAGCTCCCCCAGGGCAGACCAAGTGCTCCAGGAAATCTCACCTTGTGTATTTTGAAGGAACACTGCTAAAGAAAACAAAATTGGCATTTTAAGGGCTAAAACAGGAAAACAAATACTGGTGTATATATGTTGCAAGAAAGGAAAGCTCAAACTAAGTCAGGACAGTAAGATCAATGGATGGCTGGAAGGTGGACTTTAAATGGAGAACAGCAAAAATGAATAATTTTCAATATTAAATTGCTTTCCATCAATATGCCAATAAATGTTTCCAATTCAAAACTGAAATAGCAGGCTTCTGTGGATTACTTATTACTAGCATACAATAGAAAGCAGGAAATAAGCAGAAAATGTCTGTGAAAATTGAGATTGAAGCATTAAGTGACACAATGTGTTTTGTCACTCAGGATTTTTGACACCGTTTTTGAGTCTGTTGCCATTGTTCTACAAGAACCATGGACCAGCACACCACTGTGTAAATTGCCATTCAGTTTTACTGGAGAAAACATTTGAAAAGTTGACTAGCTGTAGTGATTGCAGACAGTGCTTCATTTCTGTGTTGTTCCAGTACCCCTATTCCCCTGTGGACTCTGTATGAACTTACTAAAGCATTTCAAACATTCATGGCAACAGTTCATGCAAAGGATCAAGGAATCATAGAATAGTTTTGGTTGGAAAGAGGCACATGTGGATCTTACTGAAGGTCTGAGATTTTACCTGGCATTACTCTTTCATTACCAGTGAAAATACTTCAAATACTCCTAATTATAATCATTATCCTTTAATTCTGTGTACTGCAGTAAGTTCCCAAAACTACTGGCTTTGCTCTTAATACATGTGAAAGACCAATAGAAAATGGGGGCAAAAATCTGAGCATAAAATCAAGAAAATCTTTACAGCCCCTCATGATTACAAGCAGTTTTTAAAACATCTTATGAGTGTCAATGGAGTTTAAAATATTTACAAAGTAACATCTTTGTAAAGCCATTTGTTTTGAGTTAACCTCCTGACAATGGAAGATGGGAGAAGAGTAAAAATGAATGGCAAGGGAGTTGCTAATTCTATTGGCCAGCAAATTAGTCATGAAAAGTCAGGTTACAGGAAGGAATGAAGATCCAGTTAATATATAATTAAATATCCCTTTTAACAAATCAAGCACATATAATACCAACAAAAGGGAGCAGGAATTGTTTAGTACAAAATATGCTGAATGAAATGGAGATTCCTTTGATGTTAAGGAATGAAACAGATTTCTGAAACCACATTATCTTAGTCTGATATGAAAAGGTGTCCTCCTCAGCACAATGAAATGTAAGAAATTTCAAGAGAGGATAACAACAAAAACTAGAATAAAACTGAAGTAAAGTCGATCTAAGGATATAACTGTGAAGGATTGTAACATAAAGAGACAGCCCAGAGCCGCAGACTGTAATATATCTGAGAAGAATTGGAGAATCTAGTTTTCTCTTTGCTGGTGATTAAAGCTCATGAATGTAATTCAAATAAAAATGCAAGAATGAAAAAGTAAACCTATGAGGCAGGAAGAGAAGCTGTTGCTAAAGGAGTAAAGGATGGTTTAGAACTGCAAGTTTTTTAAATATTTGGGGTTTTTTGACTGAAATTATATTTCTAGCCAATGTGAAATTTTCTACCTACACATGTACACTAATATATATGTCTGTATGTAATTATGAAAGGTAAATGCAGACTTTTGCAATAGTACATGTGGGAAATATACTTTTTGTCAGCATAAAAAATTGCTAGATAATCCTTGGCTTTTGGGACAGCTGTATTTTTGTAATCCTGCAGTGGTGATGAAATTAGCTGCAGGATGTGCTGTGAGGTGTGTTTGCTTTGCCAGAAATTTGAGAAGAATAAGAGCTGTTATTCTGTTGTTTTTTACTTCATCTGGCTGTGGTCTTGTCTGAGATCTAAAAATGTCTTCATGAGTATCCTTTCCCAGAGGCCAACAGAAAATCCTCTCAGGATTGTCTCCTGTCAGAATCTTGTCTCCCGTCTCCTACAGAAGATGTCTTCTGGAAATATATTCTGCAATGGACCTACGAGTTTGGTCTTTCTTTCTTTCTTTCTTTCTTTCTTTCTTTCTTTCTTTCTTTNCTTCTCTTTCTCTCTTTTTCGAATGACTTCCTAAGCATGTAGCAAAAGACAAAATAATTAACCACTGTGAAAATTCATATGTCAGGGCAGCAGGCATTTATTCCTAAAGAAGAGTAAAGTCAGAATAGAATATTGAAGGAGAGCAGTAATTTGCTGAACAAATATTAAAATTAAGATGATTGGTCAATTATTTTCCAAAGAGCAGCTGTAAAATAGCACCTTCCAGTCTTGAAATTTGATGTCAGTGTGATATCTTTTTCAGACAGACCAAATTAACATTTCCAGGGCAAGGAAGGAATAACAAGAAACTTTCTGGTGTCAAAAAAATCTGAAGGTCTTTCTTAAATGATTTTTAAAGGTTTTTAAAATATTAATTTGAATATTATTTAAATGTCTTAATTGCGATTCTTTATCCAAATACCATTTCATAAAAGCTTCCCAGAAAATATGGGTTTGATTTTGTCACAAGTTCAAAGTGTGCTCTGTGTATTGTGGTCCATCTTCACTGCTTAAAGCTGAAGTAAGCCACCTTCTTTCAGAACTAAACATATTAAATTCAGAACATAATAGAAACAAAAAATCATTCTGCCTAAATTAAGCTTTTCTTAAAGCCTGTGGCAATATGAATGCATCATCTGTTTGCAAGGATGCTTCAATGTTTCTTCACTAATTGCATGAGGTTACACAATAATCAAATTTACTGTAAATATGCACTTCATTACCTGAAGTATAATGAACTTAATTTCATTCTTCATTGAGGTTATTTTGCAGTCCCTAGATTTTTAAAAATCACACTGCTTTGAGTCATCTTATAATTTAATATATTTTATAAAAACATATTCAGAGCACATTCTTCTCATAGAATTTGACCAAACTGCCTAAAATAAAAAAGTTCCCATCCATGCTCCTAATTGATTTTCTCCTTTCAGATATTAGAGAATCAGCTTAGCTTTGTTAGGGTGCAGCATTTCCAGTAGATATGAACTCACTTTTTTATTCCTGGCTCTCCAGAAACAACATGCTAATATTTGGCACAGCACTAAACTTCATAAATCACACCACTGTCTTTGGAATATGTGTGGAAGAAGATCTTCCTTGATGGGAATAGACACACCCTTTAGGCTCAAGATTCCTTGTGACTTTCTAAAGGAGATTATTTCTGATTCTTCTTCTCTCAAACATTCCTGAGCCTAAGACATCCTTTTTGTGTTCTTAGTTCCTAGAAAAATTATCATCTTATCACTTATTAGATTGCAGGACTGGAATCTAATTACACATATTGCAGTAAATAGGAGAGAACTTTTCATGAGACATGAGTACAGAGAGTGAAATAAGCAGGAATCCAAGATATGTCATGGTATTTGCACACTATGATTGCAGATTAAGACACGTTGTTTTGTTTTTTTTAACAACCCCCCGCACCTTCCCCTCAAAAAAAAACCCCAAAAAAACCCCAAAAAAACAAAACAAAAAGAAAACCCCCAAAACCAACAAAACAAAATAAAAAAAAGACCACCAAAACCCCCCCCAAAAAACCACTAAGCAACTGTTTCTGTTTTGGAGCTTCTAGAATAAAGAGAAGTGTTTTAAAATGTTCTTTTTTTTTTTCTTTTCTTTTCTTTTCTCAAAAAATTTTAAACAATGACTAGCATTCATTTAATACATATGATTGATGATATTTCAATATTTCATGGATATTACCCTGTTTATATCAGCTCTTCATGGGTTTTTATCCAGCTATTTAATGTGTTTTAATCCAGATAGTAGGACTTTGATTGAAATTCACAATGTTTTCCGATTTCTAATTGGAAATAATAAAGAAAAATAAATTACTATTCTTAATTCTTAAATTAAACAACTTTGAAAGCAAAGAACTTCAGTAAAACCACAGGAACATCAGCTTCATGGGCCAAACCCATCTGAAGTTTCCAGGTTTTTCATGTTAACCTGTAGCTTTTTACAGTGGTTGGCAAATTTGACAAAGTATTGAGCTTACACAGAAAACACCTAAGTTAATAATAGTATAAAAATAGTATAGGAGAAAGGGATATCACATGGAGAAAAACAGAACAGAAAGGTAGTAACGAGATTTTCAGGTTTTGACCATCATAGATTCATGGAGAGACAAGAGTCTTTAGGAGCTGTGACAGTAGCAGGACTGTAATAACCATGGAATAAAATACAGTGGTGGTTATTTGGCCTTAATAGGATTCTACTTTTGTGAAACATGCTGGGAGATTTAGAATGGGCTACAAAGAGAGACAGAATGACACAAATTGGATTTAGCTACTAGTTTCATATGAATTTATGGGAACAATAAAGCAGGTGGAGTCACACTTGACAGTTTTAGGGGATTGAAACAAGGGAGTTCCAAGGCAAAAGCTATATAAAACATACAGCTGGAAGGACAAAGTTCACAAAACAACAACAGAAAAATGTGCACTTTCCAAAAGGAAATTGCAGCATTTAATATTGCATTTTTCTTAAAGACACTTACAGATTTCTTTTCTTGCACCACAGGTCAGTAGTATTAACATCTTTTGTAAATAAATTGATCACTCAACTCTGTCAATTTTTTGAACACTACTTTATCACTCACTTTTGTTAGTTGATATTTTATAGTACTGATAAAATGAGATACTGGGATATCATGCCACTGGCATATGTTTAGTATTTTGCTATAATATTCATGGTAAAATTATTAGGAAATTTGTTATGCAGAGTAAATAAAGAAGAAAAAACCCCACAAACATAGAAACCAATAGCTATTTTTTTATCATACATTTCTTTATAAAACAGACTAATTAATTTCACTGCTATTTATCGCATATCCAACAGAATGCCTGATGGAAGAGTGGTGAGTAGGTGGTAACTAGCAGTGTGGACAAGAAACAAAAATGTGTTAGGAAGTCTAAGATTTTACCCAAGAGAACATTTTTCTAAACTTAAAAGTCAACAATGACTTATGAAATCTCTGGGAGATATTTAGTACTAAATTCAGCATTTTCTGGAATAGATATTGAGTACTAAAAGTAAAATAGAAGAGATTAGAAATTATGTAAGATTATGTACAAAGCAGATTTTGCTGTAGACTTACAGCTTCCTCCCTTTGCTATGCTGCATTCTTTGAAACCTCCAGCTATTACTGGGTGGACTGAGCAGCAACAGAACAGTACAAAATCCAGAATACAAAATGCAGAATCCACATTTTTACCAACATTTCTGCATGAAAGTCTCTCTGACCAGTTTATGGCAAAAATTATGCAGGAAAGCTTATTTGAAGAAGTAGAGAGGGTAGAGTTAAAAACAGATATAAAAAAGCTGCTGGCTGAAATATTAGGACATGAGCTTAAATGACAGTGTGCTGATTAATGTGTATGGGATTACATCAGCACAGGGATCTTACACTTTATATAAATGTACAAAGAAAAGCAAATATCTCATGGTACATTCTAATACTCCAGTTCTAACTTTTAACTCAGTGTATATAACTTACAAATTTCCTTCTTTAACTGAGGCTAGAGGAAATGAATATATATGCCTGTGCATGTGAAAAGAGATATAAAAGAGATGTCTTTTGATATTAAGTAGGTGGCTATGGGCATTTTGTAATTATGAAATCCATTCACACCAGACAGGTCAAAGCATTTCTATAACTTTCTCCTGTCTTATATTCATATTATTTGTGGGAATGATTTGATACATTTTCAAGGCCTGACAGTAATAGCAAATGTTCAATAAAAAGTTCATTATACACCTAAAATGATTTTCTTTGACTATTTTGAGGTGGGCAAAGTCTACTTCTTCCAAATTGTCTCATTACAACTTTCACAAAACCTTCCCTAACCCTGATGCATTTGAACAATTGTATTAATGATGAGTAGCATGAAATCTGGTAGCTTTGGACACCTTTTGGCTTGACTGAAGATTGTTAAATAATTCATTCCTGGCTGTCCTCATTTGTTTCCTGCTTTTAAGTTACACATGGGATTTTACTGGGGTTTGTAGCTATTTCCTGCTAATGACAAGTTACTCAGTAGGAAGATTTTTCCAGGCTCTTACAACTTTACCACAGGTATGCATCTGGGTGATTAGCTGAAGAAATGCATGATTGAGCCAAGATATTTGCATGAGTAGATGGGAACCCATGAGGCAAATTAAACAGCTCTATTAGCTAAAGCCACTTTAAAAATACATATCACAAGGAGGGATACACTGTGTGCAAGGATTCTAAGGTAGTCAGGTGCTGTCATGTGGAAGGCAAAGATCAGGGGTGTTAAGCAATGCAGGCTGTGTTTGTAGATTAGATGACATGCAGACATTAAAACCTGCAGCTGTTGGCAATACCTGAGACAAAGGAAAACATGAGACAAAGGAAACAAAGGATGTGGCTTCACTAGGGCCATGCATGTTGTGTTTGACAGACCTGCTACTTATTACTTTTAATTTCGTGAGCACCAATTGTCTTGGCTTTTGTTGTCTTTCCTGACAGTCAGATGTGATACATTGGCTCTGTACAGGCAGATATTCAGAAAAGCAGCACAGTCATTGCAATGCTGAGCACTGCAATGTTTCTGATGTAGCACCTCAACTCCTTGAGAGGGTAAAGAAAGCTTCCACTGTTCTGATACATTGAATAGATAAACATGTTTTAGATGGGGATTCATCAAAGGCAGAAAATACACATCAAAGAGAAGCACACCTGGAGGTTTGCTTCATTATAGTTGAAAAGCTGAACACAGCAGGAAACATCTTGATAAAGGATAGGCAATAAATTCCAAAAAAACCTCTTTTCTTCAAACCTAAATGCCCAGTAACTTTTCTAGTTTTCCATCCTTGGAAAATGAAATAATTAATTAATTTTTGATAAAATCTTCCGTAACCTATCCTTTCTGACCGGAAATCAAAATTATATTCACTATACTGATAAAAACACTATTGTATAATTATGAAGCAGGTGTATTTGTAAAGGCAGTGATTCTTTTGGACAGAAAATATTTGAAAGCCTAAATAATAAGGAATCCTATAAGCCCATGACTAAAGCTATGATTTTCATTGACAGTCAAGCAAGACTGAATCTGCTTTTTAGCATATATTTAATTCTTCAGTGTGAAAATTGACTTCTATGGTTGAAGTTTGAATTTTTTTTTCTCTACAATAAGTTGCCACAGTATGAATAATGCCATTATGAACCTGTATGCTTAAACACAAGCATCTGCATGTGTGTGCAAACTTAGATCACACATTCCATGCACTTTCCATCCTGGTAAGTCAAGTTGCTTTTCAGGTGAGTGGATCCATATCTAAGGCTGAAGAAATCTTTTTCTCCTGTCTAAGGGATTGGTTGTGAAGCTGGGCTCAAAACTTTGCCTCCTTAGGAGGAGCAGCTCTGGAAGCCAGAACAACTCTGGACTCAACAAGAAATTCCACTGTCAAATGGGCTTAAGAGCACACAAATGAAAGTATGAGAAAAACATGAGGTTTGTATTCAATGTCCTTTAAAGGAAACTTTGCACACTTCTTAGGTTTAATGATCAAAGCTGACTGAAATAATTGTGATATACAGGAAATTTGCCCAATACAAGGGAAGAGAGCAATGGATATATTTTTTGAATCCAACTGCAGTCAGCAACTAGCCAAAACAGATGAATAAAGGTGTGTGGAATTTCTGAGAACAAAAGGATCCTTTTCCCATAGCTCTATTCGTAATTCAAGAAGGGTGTTAATAAACTGAAGAGGGCTCAGAGAAAAGCTGTGACTAAAGGACTGTATAATTTTCCTCTGTTCTAAAAGAAGGAAGGATCTCTGGCTGTTTATCTTTTAAAAGAGAAGGTTAAAGGGTATGGTTCCCATGCAGCAGAAGAAAATTGATGATGAAGGAAGGGATCTTCAATCTACTTTACACAGACAAAATGTGATTGAGAATGAAGTCTGGAAAATGAACACAATAATGCTAATGCAGTTTTTAGTGAACGTGGTTAACCACAGGAAAAACCTCTGGAGAATTTTGGTCAATTCCATGCCAGCAGCAATAGAAACAGGGTATTTTTCTGAAGTATGTACTTAATACCTGTGGGAAGTGGGAATCAGAAGTGTTTTGGGAAAATGTGTGACCTGATGTGCAAAATTTCAAACTCGAATCGATTTGGTCTCTACCAGATTTTTAATCTATGGCTATATAGTGTGTAGCACCATGCTTGTTTTGTCATTCCTTTTAGTGAGTCAAGATCTTCATTCTAGATTATCTGTGTTGATTTCTTCTATATTGTTGGTTCAGTAGACTCAGGGGTTTGAAATTTGTACATAGATTTGTTCCTGATAGATGAGACACAGATAAAAGAAATAAAATGCAGGTAGCTGAATTTGAATTAAGGGTGGTGTTACTATTACAGAGCCAAAAGATCATTAAATAGACCAGAAGAACTTTTTTTATTAGATGATATTTTAAAGTGCAAGCTCACAGGAAGTCATAGGTGCTAAGATTAACATGAATTTCTACCAAAATTAACAGAATAGAAACACCCCATGAACCAGTCTTGTCTGAAGTGAATTATTTATTGCTCAGTTGTGTTCAAATCTTTGGTGAACTAGCAAAATAATTTTTGAAGTTTTATGGAAAATAATCTTTTCTATTCAGGAACCATTTGACAATAATAAGTTAATCTATGGAGCCCCTTCTAGCTGTAATGCCTTACAATTAATAATTCCTCAATGTGTGTGTGCTCACAGCTGCACATACATGTGAGTGTTTATGTCCACAAACACACAGAAGGATGCAGGCAATTTGGCATTTGGGATCTGCTCTGCAATACATGTGGTGTGGTAGGTGTATATTTGTATATTTATATATCTGTATATTTATATTTGTGAGAATGTGGTATGGTCTAAAGTCTGTAGTGTCCAAGTGGGTCTTGTTTTCTTCCCACTCTGCCAGACCCATTTTAGAGCCCCTGAGGAAATTTTTCCTGCTGACAGCCAGCAGTCATGTTTTAATCTGCCACTAATAAGAAGTATTTGAAATATCTTGAAGGAAGAAGGAGAAATAGTCAGCATGCCCTGTTCATATTCCAGAGCCTTACTCATTCTGTCAGCCAGTCCTTCCCACGAGGCCATTGCCACTGGACAATAGCCAGATGATGGTGTGTAATCACTGCCTGGCATGGTGATTCCTCGTGTCTTGTGTCACTGGCCTTTACAATCTATTCATACGTAGAGCTTAATTTGGGATCTTTACGCATTAATTTCTAATGTAAAGTAGTGTAATTCACCTAGCATAATGTCTAAAACTGGGGTCCTTTAGAGCTGCTGGTAAAAATAGTTACAGTATTGATTACTTGAGAAAGTAAATACGGATTGGATTTTTCTTTTATTAGATGCTATGGATGCTGGGATGAAAGATGGATGCTCCTTGAAAGAGTTTCTCTTTGTCGTAAATTGTCAGCTAGGAGATTGGAGATAAACTTGATCTTTTCTGTACTAGAATACAAACCTCCATCCTGAAAAATGTAGTTGTCAGAAGATCTCACTTCAGCTGGGGAATTTGCAGCTCAGAAATCAACACATTCTTATTTTTAATACTGAGACAGCAAGAACAACCATAATGAAGGAAACTGGTAATGTCACTAACATCCTAAACTGTTATAATTATCCTTTAACGGGTCTGCTAGTTGGATTCTTTTTTTTCCAAACTTAATTACAACTGATCAAAATTATAGCAACAGGCACAGTTTTATGTCCTTTTTCAGTTATGCTTAATGTTTCACAGCCTCAGAGGGGGATACAATTTCAAGGTTCTGCCAGGTCACACCTGAGCCAGTTGCTAAAGATGTGATTGGTTATCTTTGGTATGTTTGGCTCCTATCATTTGGAGATCCTTTTTTCATAACATGATCTGTAGATTAACTCACCTTCTAGCCTATATTATTTCCTGTACAAATAAAAAATATTCTAACAGTCAATCCCGTTATGCAAGCTGATATGCAAATAAAAAGCTTCAAGAAATTAAAGAGAATCCCAAAGCTCTGCAGCAGAAGTAAAGAGAGTTGAAATCAAGCAACTTCTAATTTTTAGCTAACATTTGCTGAAATATCTTTCACTGTTTGAGCATCTCCAGTCAACAGGAGCCAATATCCTCATGTTGTCCATAGCATGCACAGCTGCACTAATCAGATCTTGCCTTGCTCTACAATTCCTCTTTTTGCTTAGCCTGGCTGGGTTCTTCGTCAATACAGCTGATTGCTATGGTTACAGACTGCCTGCTGTATGTTAGGCCTGAGTAGGCAGTGAAAGAAAATATTTTACTCCAGATAGGTAAATATTAGCCTTTTCTTGTTGGAATATTATATACATTTATTTAAACTTTAGTTGAAAATATTTTCTGTAACAGCCACTGCACCGAGCATTTAATGATTAATGACTTTTAAACAAACAGAAAGACTTTGGCAATGTGGAATATCTATGTTTCTCTTTGTTCTCTATCATGATCTGTGAAGAAATGTGTACAGCCAGGTAAATATAGAAGAATATGATATTTTGATAATTTTCCTTCATGTTTATGCTATTGCTGCTTCATGTTTTGAAGGTAGGAATGCGGTTGATTGGGATGGGGGAGCTGATTGATATCCGTGTGTGCAGCATGGACATTGTGTGGCAGGAGCTGGCAGCAAGAATGAAAGAAAACATCCAGACTTCATTCCTTGCAAAATCAAGACTGTAATGGTCCATGGTGTATCCTTGCCAAATACATTTACTGCTTTAAACAACCCTGCTTGTTGTTTCTACAGCCTTGCATTCCTACATGTAACATTTTCAGCAAGGGAATTTAGTTCATGTCCAGAGATGGGGAAAAGAAGGTTAAAACGAAGAGTGGAAGGGTAGTTGAAATAAAATACTTCAGTCCTGTCAACTTCTCCAGGTCACTCATTTCCAAGGAAGCACAGGGAACTGGTCCTCTTGTCCAGCCAAGCAACCCATTTTTATAGGTACAAAATGAGAGCTATGAAGACAGTTAGTAAAACATTTGAGAACTCTTTTATGGGGTCAACACTGGCCAGAGGGATGAACAATAAAGTCTGAAAAAATATTAAACTTCAAGTACACTGTACTAGTTTATTTACAAACTGTCCTGATTGATGTATGGCTCAAATGACTTTCAAGTGATATTTCATTTTAGTCAATGTATTGATAGACGCAGAACTGTTTCTGCTTGCAAATTTTAGAACTGCATTTTTACACTGGGAAACAGGCAAAATTTTTTAAGATTTAACTCAAATTCTGAAATAAGGGGAAATCCTTAAAAATACTGTGATTCTTTCACTCAGGTTTAGTAGCCATGATTTTGACATTGATGGGTCCACAGGATTACATTGTTTTGGCATGTAACAGTGAAAAGTCATTATGGTACATATAAAGGAAGCTGTTAATTTGAGGAGTTTAAGTTCAATTTTTAAGCTTGTGTTTGGGTGGATGAGTATTTATTTTTTTGGAAGAATAGCACAACTTAAGTTGAAAATAGGGAGTAAGATAGACAGTAGTCAGAAATGTAGCTCAGGTAAATCACAAACATTATGGTATTTTTAAACATATCTAGAACCTTTCAACTGTTGTACAGTGTACACCTCTAGACCTATATGTTTCCCGAAACAGATGTCATTACACTCCTCCAGCTTTACTAAATGTCATGTATTTGCACATTACGTCCATATCTTCAGCATGAGATTTAAATAAACATCAATTTATTTAATTCTGAAATTGTGTTTCAATTGGTTATAGGTATTTGTCCATTCACTTAATTTGATCAACCAAACCAAATAGTGTTCTGAAATCCACTAGGTTGCAAAGCACTTGGCAATTTTATGAGTCTTAGCCTAAGAGCAAGTGAAAATCAAAGATTTATACACGCACAGGTTTTGCTCAGATCAGTTAGGAATTCTAATCCTTCTGATGTGAGGCTAAGCCAAGACCCTGCAGTATGCTTTTCTTTTTACAAGTGCTTCTTCAGGGGTCAACAAGGAGGAAGAGGTGTGTAAGGACATTCCCAGAATATCAACTACTATAAATCAGGACTATAAAACTAGACTACTGTATTCAGTATATTACTTCAGGCCATACTTGTTTGTGTTGCATGACTTTTAAAGTAAAATCAGATGATGTCATCTTACTAGAATTTAACAGCTTTTATTAGATTAGTAGGAATTGCATATTTCATTGAAACTTTATGCAGTTACAAATGAAATCACAGCTTTAAGGTTCCTGGGAATTTCATAGGAAGGATATTGCCACCCTTAAAAGAAAATTTATAATTTCATTCTGAATGCAAAATTCAGAAGACTTCATCTTTACACTCTCAGTATATCCCCCTCAAGAGTATTGCATGGTATCACCACACAGCCACACTTTCATCAGCAGATGCAATTGTTTTTATGAAGCATTTCTGAAACAGCTACCAGCCTCTGCAGCAGAAGTTCTTTTAAATTATTCTCAAAAGAGTGAGAGAAAAAAAACCCCACCACACGACAAAACACAGAAGTTGGAGCCAACAGCTAAATAATGGGTTTAAAATAGTATTGGGAGAAAGCCAGTATAGCAACTGTTTCTGGACAGAATTCATAATCTGTTTTATTCTGTGCTGAATGTCATAAACCACCTTTCTAATCATGCTCAAATGTGCTGCAAGCTCATTCAAGAGCATAACATGCCTAAACAACAGTGCCATGGCACCTTGCAACTTAAATCTAGAGAAATGCTGAATGGCATTCTCTGCAATTCCTTCTCTCTAAAAGATGTACAAAAGTCTGAATGCACACAAATTTTGACAGAAAGGATGCACAATGCACAGGTCTTTTTCTATCCTGTCACAAAGGATGCCAGATATATCAAACTGTGATGATAAAGGATTACAAACCTTTGAATCCTGTGGCAGACTGGCCTCTGGTGTGTTCTGTGGGTCAGAGTGTTCAGAAGCAGCAGGAAGCAGAGTGCTGCAGCTGCTGTTGTAGATGCTGCAATCTTCTCCTATGAGTAGACAAGATCTGTGCCATCTTTCAGGGGTGGATGACCATCTATGACAATATTGGACAGGTTGAACAGCAAGTCTGGAGTCCCCAGTCCAAAGCAGGGCTAGGTTCAGGTTAGATTAAAAGGCTCAGGAACGTGTCCAACAGAGTTATGAGTCTTCTAGGTTGAAGAGATCAACTTGTTTCAGTATTTCACCATCTTCATTATGTGACTTTTTTGTTATATCTTATTGGAATTTTTCTTGCCTCAATTTTTGTTCATTATTTCTCTTCTTTTTGCTCTCTTTTGTTCAAAAATACAGGCTCTATCTCTACAGTAAACTTGCTGGGAACAAAAAATCAGCAATTAATTTGTTTCCATTGCTCTTCTCTATTACAAGTTTATCTGTGTTTTCTCTCTATATATTACATAGGCACAAATTCAGGGAATGCCTGAGTAAAAGCCCTTCCTCTGTGCAGGCAGGGGAATATCCAGTGTGAGTCTACTTGCTTCTATCTCTTCCTTCTGCCCTGATGGTAATGATCACATTACCACAGCATATCTCATGATACAGCCCTCTATTTAGTTTCTAGAGTGAAATTTTATTTTGTACCCACAAAGGGTTCAGACCACCTGAAAAACAGGAACAACAGATTTTACCCAGCTACATCCTGGATGTCTCAGAATGGACTCATAAACCTAATTATCAATCAAATTACACTTGGAATTGCTTTTAGCCTAAGCTCAGTCAAAAAGTGAATAAAAAGTTTGGGCTTTCCAGGTTTCTTATATTAAAGAAAATGTCGTCTCCAGGTCAGGAGATGCTCTGATATGTTTATAAAATCATAGGTGGCAATCCAACTAAGCTGTCTGTAGAGATGCAGGATGTGAACACAGGCACACACACTGCTCAGGAGATATATTTTCTCTAACAGTTTGTGTTTTGCACAATATCCTGATGGAAAGTAGGTGCTTTTACCTGCACTTCAGTGTCTAAAGCTAAGTAATCTGTATCCAGGCTTATTTCCAAAGAGAATGATTCCTTTGGGCAGAAATTTCATGTTGAGCAGGCAAGAACAACCAGTTTCTAAATGAAGCCTTCAGAGGTTAAAACTGCCTGGGCAATACCATTTCTGCAACCACTACTGGAGGTTTTTTTTAATATGTCAGTTCAAACACAAAAAAAAATGTGGACATTATATTTTGCAAATGATTCATGGAAAAAACTGCATATAGTAGTAAGAAGTAGTCAGAATCTGCATTTGAAAGGAGATATTTAAAAATGGTTTTATAAGAAGGAGGAGGAAAGGAGTGTGATGAAACTATGCACAATTATTTGTTGGAAAAATACAATATATTTTCTCCTGTATTTATTCTGATGCCAATTCAGTCTGAATAAAATTAGCATTGCTGGCACTAACATATAGCAAGCTCTGAGAGTGTTTACATGATTGCCACACCAATTATTAATAATCTTTTAGGTAAAGAACAAAAGGCATGAATTTTTTTATCCAATTATATATTTTTCCTTTTCTGAATAGTTAGGTGAATAGTTCTTTCAAAAGGATTTTTTTTCCAGCAATGAACAATAAGGCCATGTCTTCTCCAAGGTGTCACATTGATCCAGTTTGCTCTCTCTAATTGCACTGATTTAATGTTATTGAACTGAAAACTCTTACTACCACTGTAATGCAGTCTTAAGGTGGATTCCTTTGAAATTGGTATATCCATCAGTATTGGTGTTTTTTTTCAAATTCAACTACCATTATATCTTTTCTTGTAATATATCATGTACAGCCTACCACAATTAACTAGCAGACAGGGAGGCTTGAATTGAAAGTAAAAATAGTAGTCCAGTAGTCCTTTCCAAATATCCATGAGCTTGGCAGCATTGTACGTACCATATAGAATACTGAAAATATGAGAAGATTGTACCCTCCATGAAGTGTTATAAGGCCACAGCAAGTATATTGAAGACATGCCCTCACATACAAAGAAAGAGGTTTTCTGCCAGTCTGATCCTCTTCCCATGCCCTGCACATTAATCATGACACAGGTCATCATATGGAAGGTCATTCCTTATGGAAGAATTCTAGGGAATTCTGTTCAAACACTGATCTTTACATTCCAATAGCTATATATGATCAAATTACTGTCACCCTTCTGTCTGCTTTCTGGAACCAGAAAGGAAATACTTCTGCCTTGCAGACAAGGGCACCAGTAGTGTTGTGAGACCATCAATCATTTTTGAAGGTCCATTTTGCTCCCTGCTTCTTTGCATTTTGGAGCCTTTTACTGGGCTGATGGTCAAGAGAAAGGAGACATTTAACTTCACCCTAAGGACTTTAAAAGGTCAGTGATGTGTACTTTGGAAGAGTGGAAGCGGTGTTGGGATGTGGAAGTGATGTTGCCATATATCAAGACACGTCATAATGTGCTCCATGTATTGTCTGCTTCATTTCACCCAACATCTGTGGAACATAAAGAGGAGGATATGTCTGCTGAGTGGACATGAAGGACTTGGGAGATTGGAGCTGTCTAGAGCAATGCACTTCAAAATCTCCTACATGATCACTGCAGTGAAGTGCATTGTGTTTCATTGGAGCAGGTCTGGGTGATAAGTAGGTTGCAACCCAGACAATGTTAGGTGGAACAGGAACTTCCTGGTAACAGTTCCTGACAGCTTGTCTTTCTGTGTGCCAAAATGAGTAATCTGAAGGAATACAAATTATCGAACGTGTTCTTTCTCCACAAAAACAATAAAAAGACAAAACATGAGAGTAGGGTAACTGTGTTGGGATAAGTTTTTAAATATTCACAGATGCTGTTGTGATTTAACCCCAGCTGGCAGCTAAGCCCCACAGAGCCACTCACTCCCTCTCTCACCCCTCTCCCCCAAAGGATGGGGGAGACAATTGTAAGAATGAAAGTGAGAAAACTCATGGATTGAGATAAAGGCAGTTTAGCAGGGGAGGCAAAAGCTTCACACAAGCAAAACAGAATAATTCATTTACCACTTTCTGTTGTCAGGCAGGTGTTCAGCCATCTCCAGGACAACATCCAGGGCCCCATCATGTGCAATAGTGACTTGGGGAGACAAATGCCATCAGTCCAAATGTTCCCATCTTTCCTTCTTCTCCCCACAACTTTATATACAGACCATGACACCAATGCTGTGGGACATCTATCTTTGGTCAGGGGGAGTCAGCTGTCACAGTTGTGCCACCTCCCAGACTCTTGAGGCACCAGAGCGGTGCTGGGCTGGGTGAGAGGCAGAAAAGGCCTTGGCTCTGGGTAAGCCCTGCTCAGCAATGACAAAAACATTCTGTATTTTCAATGCTGTTTCCAGCTCAAATTCAAAGCACAGCACCATACCTTCTACAGTAAAGAAAAATAGCTCCATCTCAGTCAAAACCAGCATAAATGCCTGTGAAAAACATACTTCCTTTCTGTGTAAACAAATATTTTGGGAATGTTTCAGACATGATTTGACTGACAATTGCCATTAGTATTAGTATTTGTATGCTTAGTATTTTGTGGGACTTCAGCATGTTTGCATAAAGTCAAAAATTCTGGAAACTAAAGACAGTACTTTCTCTTGCTTCAGCCTAGATTTTTCATTGTGGTGGAAGATACTAAGAATATAAATTTAAAAGCATGCCACACATAGCAAAAAACATATTAAAACAAACTACATGTCTTCATTGTAACTTAAAGACTCCTGAGGATGAATTCTCAAGTATATTAATTCTCCTGGTAAGCATGAATTTGTCTCCACAAAACTCTCTAAATAGAAATATTATAAGGCAGTAAAGTTTTACAAACTTAAAGAAAATTATTATTTCCTTTGTGCATGGAGGTTTCTGTAGGACATGAATTGCAAAGGTAAATTGGGCTATTCTACCCCAAAAATGTTCTAATTTTACTAAGGTGTCATCAATGGCATTGTTTCAGAGCTCTTTGCTCACATGTTGCATACATTTATGATGTGATTAGGAATTCTTTTGGATAGGCACTATCTCTGCTTGCTTGCTTTCTTTCTTTTAAAGGGTGAGCACAGCCCAGTCTTCCTTGAATCCTCTGGACACCACTTATCAACAATACCAGTTTCCTAGAAGAGTTTGTCCTTACCATCCATTTTGTCTAATTTTCATCTGCAGAGGGAAGAGGAGCTGGGAATTAATTAATATGAACATACCCAGTGCCTTTCTGCAGGGATAGGTCAGTCTGACTGTGCTGACTCAGGCTGCCTCTTTGGGAGGGCGTGTGCACTGTGAAGGGCCCAGAATACCCATCCACGTGCTGCAGGTTGGGATTTACTGTGCATGTTTCATATGATCACTCCGTGACCAGCCTTTGTGATCATTCCTTGAACAAGGCACTGCTGTGCCACTGCATGGGACAGAGGCTTGGATGGCAGGTGAGAGCTGCACTAAAGACCCCAGCCCCAGCACTAGATCAGATATTTTACTGTTCTACCAGAGGATTTCACACAAGCATAGGATTCCTCTCTTTTCCCTGTAGGTAATAATAGCCAAGTGACACAAGGCTCAATGCAGCATTAGTGTCTTTAGGTGTCAGATAAGCAAACGAGCATTAGCTAGTTAAGTAAACACACTAAACAGCCATGTTTTGCTTCAACAAAGTATATTGAACAACATTGCCCTTTAGGGGATATATAAAGTAGAACTAAGCTACTAAAAATGTAAATTTATTCCTCAGCATATTGCTGTTCAAACTGGGAATGTTCAGATGTCTCTGAGGCATTTCTGGATAATTTTATCATTTTATGGCCACAATACTTCAGGGCCAGATAATAATGTTAGGTCCTTAAAATGAAATCAGAGGAAAGCAATTTTTTCCTATTTGACAGTTCTGGAGTTCCCAAAGACCTCTTCTGCTTGTCATCTTAATTCAACTTATCTCAGCCTGTTCAAATTAATATATGGTGTCAGAATACCAGGAAATATGAACCAAAGTTAAGTAATTCACGGTGTCATTTTCAACATGTTATTATCATATTTTTGTATCATATGCATTCTATACAATCTAGGACCAGCTGAACAGATCTGTGCTCAGCAAGGTGAGAGAAATGTTGAACTTAATGAGAATGTTACAATTAACAGTAGAACTAAACCCAGACTTTGGTATTTTGTGGTTGAAATTTATCCATTGATTTATTCATTCCCTCATACATTCATTCATTGAAAGTGTTCTCACTGACTTCCTTGGAAGCAGCTGTGCATGTTAGAAAGAGGAAATGTAATAAGGATGAAGGAACATGTAACATAGTTTCAGTTTGATTTTCACCATATAATGTATTTCTCTTTTGTTAAATTAATGTCTGATTTCTAGACCATCATGTCTTGACAGCTGGTGTAACCTTAAAAATAAGACCTCCAGGAAAGTCAGTTCCACTTGTTCTGGATGTCAGGCAGGAATCACTTACAGAGAAGTAAATTAAGGTTATGATTACCAAAAATTTAAAATATTATCTTTTAGATATATTTTTGTGTTTAGATATATTAGGGTAATTTAGTAATATTAAGGCATCCAGAGAAAAGAATTGTGTTCCAGACAAGAAGAGACAAAATCCACACAGATTTAAAGAGAAGAGGGCACACTGGCTTAATGCAACTAGATTACTTTAGCTTGACAGTTAAAAATTTTATTTTCTTCATATTTCTGGAGCCTGCTATGTGCATTAATAATTAATGTAATGTCAATAATTATGAGATAGAATAGTAAAGCGCCCTTATATGCTGGTAGGACACTCTAAATTTTAGCACTCAAAAGAGTACAAAAGAAACTTTTCAAATTTTGAGTTTGTTTAGTCAGTGTTATTTGATACAAAAATGCATAAATAACTATCAGCACCAGCTGTGTCTCTGACATATGAGATATGTGAAATTATGTCCACTGTGTCTCATTCTCTATTTTTAAAAAACTTCTTTCCCCCTGAACTGCAAAACTTTAATAAATTGAATAAGTATGATGGAGAATGAACAGAAGATTAATTGCCTAAATCCAAGGATGAAACTTGCAAGTAGTATAATAGCAGTTATGAATTTAAGAAAAACTATGTGTGTTAAAAATACTGTCTGCAGTTGGAGAAAAAAATCACAAAAACCTAAACAAAGCAACAAAAAACCAACAGCAATTATATATGGAGGAGTATTCAGGCAGATGGATTTATAACTTCATGTGTGATAAAAATGTCTGTAAGTTTTTAATAAAAATTACAAAAAGACAGAAAAATGTGTTCTTTTGGTATACAAATAAATGTTTAGTAACAGACTGATTTTACCAGTTACGCAGACAGACACGCACACAAAAATATTTCAGGTTACATTTCCTCCCAGATGTGAGTTTCTCCAGAAAGTCTGTTCCTATCATTTATTGTTATCACCCTATACTGAGAAACAAGGACTGACTACTTACAACCCTCTGCTGAAAGTTTTCTTTCTTTGGTAAACTCTGTCAGTAAAACATCAAAGATGCTAAAATCTGCCAGTTGTTAATGAGTCTGTGAGATTCTTTTTTATTATTTAGCTGTTATTTATTGTTTAAATTGTAAAGCAACAACAGAAAACCCAAGTCTTTATTACACCTCCAAACTACTGCAATCTACACACAATTAAGGCTTTATGCTAGTTCTCAGCATGAATTTCACCATTCTTCTACTTCTTTTTTTTAAATATGTATCTCATACCCATAATGACATTACCTGAATGCCTCTCAATAGCCCATTATGGTGCAGTCATCAAGTTGTCAGTGTAATACAGGTCTTTGTTCTGGAATCCACACTTCAAAGATTATATTAACAAATTGGAATGCAGCAGGGAAATGACCTACAAGAATGCTCAAGGTCTGGAAAGTCTGCTATAAAATACAGAAATTCTGCATCTGTTTAATTTATCTAAGAGATTAAAAGCTGTCTTGATCCTGGGGTATAGACAAAGCATTTTAGATAGTAGATTAATTTTTAACCTAGCAGAAAAGAAAGTATTAAAGGATCCAGAAGCTGAAAACTGATATATGACATATTCAGTCTGGAAACAAGATGAAAATACATAACAAAGAAATAATTTAAGTAAGTGAAAAACTTACTTTGGGATGTTGTATATAATCCAACAGTTGAATTTTACATTTTTGACTTCTTTTCTTTTTAATGATGACCTGCAGTAAAAAGAAAGCTCAAGTTTTATAATCAGCAAATGATTTTTTTTTGACTGATAGGAAGAAAATACATTGTCAGAGACACAAACTTATTGCAATGATCACATTTTTCAGAGTATTCAAGACACAATTTTAGGTACAGAGGACACCCCTGGGCACTCATAAAATTTTCATGTGTAAAGTGGGCACTGATGAGTTTGAATGGCTATCATTAACTTATACTTGAGCACTGAGGTCAGGTTGATACTACTAGATTTAGCAGTGTACTTCTCACTTTTAGGATATAAATACTACTGCCTAGCTAAGCCTTATACATTAGGATTTTATAAGAGCTCAGCACCCTGGTAGAGCCTTGGATATGCTGCTGGGTATTATCTGTTTCTGTGCTATGCTGCACACAGATAATCTGCTTGACCAGGAGTTGCACTGACTGACCCTCTCTGAGGATATATTAGTCCTGCACTACTTTTATGCCTCCCACTTCCTTATTCAGCATTCTTTTAATTTCTCATATTCCCAGATTTGCTGTGTACTATTTGGTTTAGATATTCCTTTTTTTCTTAGTTTCTGCTGGTTTTACTTATAGTCCACACTGGTAGCATTGGCCATGAAATCGGCACCAAAGCACATTAACAGCACAATGTTGGTTTTCCTTCCTGTGTGACTCAGACACTACTGATCTGTGAACTGCTTAAATCTGTCTGTATGCTCCTTAACATTATTGAAGTAAGACTACATTTACCTCCTGAACTGAAACCCCTGGAAGACCACTTTAGACTTAATTTTTAATAAACTATTTAATCAAATAGTTTGATACATAGTTTTGTTCCAGATATGGTACAGTAAAGTCACAATTACAAATACCTTTAAGAGTTAAATTATTGCTTATGCCACAACTGTACATCAGGACAGTCAGTGAACTGCTTTGAGCTATGTCTCATTAGATAAGAAAATAAATAGACTTAATAATAAAATCTTCTTCTTCACACTTTATTTAATTTCCAGTACAGATCATTTAGATCCCAATCTAAGATATGCAAGTAGCTCCTTTGCAGAATGAAAAAGAAATGTGCAAAATGTATTTTAGAGATTAAATGAAAACAATCAAATCTCTTTAATAAAAGTACCCTTATTATGGTTTTATTAGATACTTTATTAGATATTTATTATTTCTTTCTGAAATCTGATGACAACAATAAACTGCACCACTTTTAAAATATTTTTTAAAAATAATAGCCAAGGAAAGTAGAGAAAATCATGAAGGTATTTCTATAATCATGTATACATGCTATGACTAATGTCAGTGTATAGGTAACTACATTCATTTTAACTAGTTCAAAGATTAAATTAAAGGTGCCTTGTGTTTGTATAGTTTTTCCTAACAAATTAGACATGACAGATTTTCTTTCATTCAATGTTCAATCATTACATTGCTGTTTACCATTAAAGGCTGGAGGATAATCCTAAATTTTGTTACATGCTTTTAATAAAATAGAATTTACCCTCTGAGTTTAGACAATTTTGGTTTCTCAACATAAAGAACTCAGTTATACCATGCATCATGAAAACTGTGCCTTCATTATAATGTGGCTTTCCCTCTTTTTATGAAATCCTGAATCTATGTGCAGAGTTGCAATTTATTAAATGTCATGGATGGGTCATCTGACCAGCAGTTTGAGCAAGAAATTCATATCCCATGATTCTGAAGGCTGAAAGGTTAATACATAACAGATGCTGCTTTGGAGGAAACCATTCCAGGCAATGCTTTTCAATCAATGAGTTGCTATTATGAGCAATAGAACCAATTTCTTTTAATCAATGAACCTTTATTACGACATTTACTGAGAAGCTCTGTGCAGTTCTTACAAACCATCCTGCAATCTTTGAAAAACAATTACTTTTGTTTTTGAAGCCTTTTTATGGTTTCTCTAGTTTTGCTCATTTTAAGGTAGTACACTGGATTTACACTCTACCTTCCTGATTAAAAAACAGCAAAAGAAATTTAGTAGCAAACGTGCATGTAAACCTGAGGTGCAGGTAAACCTGTGTGTGTCCTGCTGGGCAGTGGGGTCACTGAGCACTGGGAGAACCCCTCACACTGAGCTCAGCCACATCTTTGGGATGGAAGATTTTGTCCAGCCTGAGGGCCATCAGCTCCCATCCTCAGTGCAGGTCTCAGCACGAGCTGTGCTTGCCTGTGTGACACCACTATATTTAACACCTTAGTTTCATATTGTGTGTTGAATGAAATGATAATGAAATTGAGCAGAGATTATCCCTCGTGGCTTTGCAGTGGTCTGTGAGAGCTCCATCAGCACAGGTAAGCTCACCCTATCAGGGGTCGTGGACTTATGTAAGTTCAGTTCTCTCAGGCATTCTCTGACCTCACCCTTTTCACTAAAGATAAATTTTCATTGGTCCAGCCTTTGCCATGGCCTCTGGGACCCGAGATATCTGGGAGATGATGTCACATTTGGTAAATCAGCTTTTTCTCTATCCTGTCTAACAAGATACTCTGCCTTGTTAAACAGTGGGCTCCTCAATCTCCCTTCTTCCACCTATGCACAGGTAGAAGGCTTTCTTGGCATTGACATCCCTGGCCATATTCACCTTCCCTTGGGCTTTAATTTTTCTAACTTCATCCTTGACTGTTCAGAGAATGTTTCTGTGTTTCTCCATATGCCCTGTCCTTGCTTTCTCCCTTCGTATGGTTTCTTCTTGTCTCTGGGTTTGGCTGTGAGCTCTGTTTGTCCACAGACACCTTCTGGCATTTTTGCCTCATTTCATATTCATTGCCATGAACTGCTCTTGAAAATGGAGGAGGTGATGTTTGACTATTTTACAGCTTTCTTGCACAGGACTTTTCCAAACAGACCTGTGAGAGGCCGAAGCCTGAGAACATGCTGTTCTCAGTATAAGACCACATGCTGTGTCTCAATTCTTCTCTTTCAAATTTGTTTAAAATTCATTAACTTCTCTGTGTTTGAAATGTCATTGATGATTTTCTGTGGCAAAACAGACCGTTTAAAACCCTTCCAGAAGACCATGGATGTGATTTTTCAGCAATTTGAAGACCCATAAAGATATATTCAATGGCATATATATGTATATATGTAATTTTTTTCTCTATATTATAATTTACCTATGTTATGACCATGTGTATGAATACATATGAGAATTAAAATATGAAGGACTGTTTTGGTAATAAAATTTGTGCATATGGCTTACTCTCAGTAACACTTCTTTGAAAATATTGCGTCACTTTCTTGTAAATATGTGGAATTAAGTATATGCTCTTTTTTAAGAATTATTTGTCTTAAAAATAGTAATGAAAAAATTAAGTGTTCTCCTTACTTATGTCCATTCCATCTATTCTGGAGACAACAGGGAAAATTTCAAATTGGTAAGAAAGAAAAACATAAGTGTTAAAACAGTCATATAAAATGTGAAAAAAATGCTTTCAGGCTGGTTTATTTTTTCTTCTTTTTTTAGCTCAGGGTGTCCTATTTGTGTAACAGTATTAATCTTACATATAATATCATCAAGTGTATGTAGAGCACCCACAAAACAATTTTTAGCTGCACAGTCTACTTTCATAATGAGCTTTCTAAAACACTGCAGCAGTGTTGCTTTTATTGTGTGATTATCTTTCACTTATATTAAGTGAAAATACCACAGAAGCAAAGAGATGCAGCAAAAGTAGTTGTCTCCAAGGCATATGTCATGCACAGAGAAAAAGTACAGCTTTCATTCAGGGATGTCTGCAAAAACCACTGGACATCTTACCAAATGCTGTCTGTTGTGAAGAAGAGAAAAGCAGTCTAACACGTTAGCGAGGCAGCCCAGGTGGACTTGGAGAAAGAACAGAGCAACGTGAGAGCAGCAAAATGACACTGTTACACAGCTCTCTAAGCTGGCAAGGAATTTACCCCCAGGCTGTCAGCAAGGTTTCCTTGTCCCATGTTGAACAAAGCTCGCTGTGCCAAGCCGCAGCCAAAGGTTTCCACATCACGTGGGACCAGAGGAGCTGCGAGGTCTCTGTGATTCTCTGAAGGATACACTCTGGGTCAGCTCCATGGGAGTCGTCTTGGGAAATTTCAAAGAGCTGGCTGCATTTCCTGGGGAAAAAAGCCTATAAAGATGAAGAATTTCCACTCTTTCAATTGAAAAAGTGAAATAGAGAACTGCGTGCACAAGGCTGAGTCTCGTGAGCATGTCTTGATGTCTTGCAAAACAATCATCACAGGCTGTGCTGACTTCCACTGTGTTAATGGGAAGAAGCAATTAAGTAGAATTTTCCGTCATCCTTTCTGGACCCTTAATTAATGTGTTTGTTTCAGAAGACTGCTTTAAGAGAGCAAATTGGAATGGTCATGGTTTTGAGCACTGGTACCAAATTCCACATACCTGTTGGCACTCACTGCTAATGCCTTATGAAGAAGGTGGAAACTGCATAAAATGTATTACATGAGCTGGAGATCTTTGCACATCCTGGTGAGGCCTGTTTCCTGTGTAGACTTAATTCCATCACAAGGTCAGAGGGACCTGATTCCACAGTTTGGAACGAGGGTGCCAATGACTACTGACCACTGCAGAGCAATTCAGTGACAGGAGCATCCACATATATATGTATATATATACATATGTACACACAGATGAATGTAACAGTCATCTGAAGGGAATATTTAGAGAATAGCCAGGTCCTTGTGGACTGTTTAAATGAATTCATGAAGAATCACTATCTGGGAAATAAATCCATAACGAACCAACAGGAAATAAACCCCAATAGACTTACCTACAGGCTATTTCATATTTTTTTCCAATAATTCCCAAAACACAAACTCAGAACAGCTCAGGCTGCTGTCTTGCAATAGCTCTTCAACATCTTTCTGACTTACTCGGGTGGAAGAAGTGACCCATTTCCTTATTAGTTCTCTTGCCACTGATTCCAACGTACAGTATATGGTTCATAGAAGAAAGTGATATTTACTCGTGTTGGAAATGAATATTTCCAAATACTTGAAATTTTCTTACAGTCCTTAATACCTATAATATTTTCTAAAAATCACTGCTATGTAGTTTGGGTGACAGAAATAGTTTATCATTGTAAATAACAGAATATAATACAGCAAAACACCTTCTAGAGCTTTATGTTAAAATTGGCATTGAGCTAGATCTTTCAATTTGTGAATTTCTGACACATTTTAAATGTAACATTGGCATTCTTTATTACTAGGTACATGAAAGGGCATTTATTGCAATTCTTTTTTAGACCCTTTGACAAGTCATAGTTTTTACTAAAGAACCCCACAGCCTATCAAAGTATTTCTTGTGATGTGTTTTAAATTAATTATATTAAAGGCCAGTTTGAAGTAAAATATTTTTTAAATTTATTTCTGCATAGAATACCAAACAAGTTGCAAACCTGAGATTTTTCAAAATCTCAGAGATTTTTTTTTCCTGGATCAGTTCACCATTAGAATGGAGTTTTTTGGTGTTCTTTCATTTTTTTTAAACCCAGCTTGTACTTTCATCACGGTTTTTTTCCGCCAAATATCTTGTGGGATGCATCAATGCTGATTATAATCTTTAAAATACTTTCTTTCCTATTGATAAAATGAGTCAGATTATCAGCTTTACTTTTTAAACTCTCATATCCCCACATATCCTCTTTCTCTCCCTGTTATTCTCCTCTTTAATGAAAGGACTTTCCAAGGAAAAGTTTTTCTCCTTAAGGAGTTAAATTCAACACATTGCATATATTGTTAACATTTCATTGTTACAAATATGTGTGAATATAATAAAAATGTAGATATTGATAACAATAATAATACATTTATATTGTGAACATTTCAATTATATATTCAATTAAATTTAATTTTTTTCCTTTTCCTGTTTACACCTTGAACTGAGCACAGATAAATGAATCTATTGCTTAAATTTGTCCTATTTTATTTTCTTGTATAGACATTTTTCATACACAAAAGTGTTTTCCAATAGCCAGACTCAATATAGTTTTTTTATAAAGAAGGATCACTTTATTTAGCATGAACGAACTATCCTTGCCCTGGGCTTAAAGCAGCTGTATTATTTTAAATTATAAATTAAAGAACAATCTCAACATCTGCATGTGATACAGGAGTGTTATTTTTTATGCCAAGGAAAAGCCATGCTGTCATGTTCACTGTTGTTCCCAATATTTCATTCTTAAGATGGTAGGACCTAGAGGTGAATGCTCAATCCTCGTGTGATAGCTTACAAAATTCCTAATTGCTTTTGCCAAAACATGACTTACTAGTTTTGAAGGATACTGCTGTTCCAAAGGCCTGTAGCAAATGAGACAGGGAAAGGGAGAAATCCAGCCCTTCTGTCACTTCTGTAAGTAGCAGTGAAGTCAGCAAACCCTTTCATATGACAAAACAATTAGACTGCAGTTGTTCATGAATAAATGAAGTCACCACAGTGCAAACAGAGTTTGTGGCCAAATGCTTTGTGAGGAATCACTCTACCAGTATGTTTCATTTGGCTTCTAGATGATTTCTTATTTACCCTTTAGGAATCCGTGAGGTTTGTGAAGGACCCTGGGCATTTGGCAGGTGCACATCTGTCATCTCATCATGCATGTTCAGACCACAGCAGCAGGTGCTCCTCTCTTCCCTTTGAAATGCAGTTGTGGCAGAAGGGACTCAGCTGGACATGTACCCAAAGCCACACACTGCTTTGGACTTGCTTATTTTCAGCCAGCACCAGTAACCCCTCAGAAATTATATGATGTTTTATGGACACCTACATGTTTGCCCACATCCCCAGTCTGTAGAACTCAAGGCATCCAGTTTAATTTTCTTACATCTTATTGTTGCAGATAATACTAGCCTCAAGAAATATAAAGAAAGGTTCGGAATTCCATGAGACAAACAAAAATTTAAATACAAAATATATCTCTTCACAGCTCTTCTATCACTTACACCTCTGCTGAGATTATCATCTATGCTTGTTTGGGCATCCAGACATTGAAACAAAATAGAGACAAACCACAGTACTGCAGTCCAGTCTATTTCCCTTCTGCTAGAACAGTGGCATAGACAATGAATGAAATTGGCAGGTCAAGGCCTCCTGTGGTTTTTATTGTCTACCAGAGTGAGATAAAAGAACAGTTAGAAATACCAGAACATTTTCTAGCTTTCTAGTTTACCTCCCAGATCCATTACTTCTAGCTCCCACTGGTTTTGTTACCTGAGTGCATCTCTACAATGTAGAATGGCAGGATAAGTGGAAAGACCTTCAGTTTCTAACTGGTCCTATTTTAAAAATTAAAAAAAAAAAAAAGAAAAAGGTTTTAAGGATGTCACTTAGCTTTGTTTTCACACTTATCCCATGGGGCTGGAGCAAGCAGTGCATGCCCTGAGCCTGCCCAGCTGAGAGTGAGTCTGTAGCAAGGGACAGGCAGGGAGGTTTGAAGCCTGATGGAGTGGTTCTCCCTTCCCCTCCTTGGGTGGGTGTCTGGAGCAGTTCATGGCCTGTGATCATCTCTCACACATTATGCACTCTTTTCCCTCAGTTTCTCACTCAGTGCCTGCTGCCTGATGGTGGGAGGCAGGCTGCAGAACTGCATTTTGCCAAATGCCCTCATCCACATCTCTCTCGGATCTGAGCTGTGGGCCTGTCACTCACCTACCCAGCCATGATGGGGCTTAAAACCTCCGGGCAGCAGAGTGCAGCTAAATAAAATTTTACATACAGTAAAGGGAAGGAGTAAATTTGGACATGCCAATGGAATTAAATTTCTTCCAGAAATCCACTGTCATTGGTGCCCAAAGGCTTCATTAAATCTCCATTTATCCTGGCATTTATCATCTTTTCTGTCAAATGTAGCCTTCAAAGGATGCCTCCAAGTCATTGAGAGTGCTGTACTGCATGACTGCACGGTGCTCAGTTTGCTGCAGACAGTGTAAGAACAACAAAACTCTTCATCTTACATTTGCCCATCCAGGACGCATCGGTTTCATTTAGCCAGAATCTCCACTTTTTCCAGTTCATTTCTATGTAAAATTCAAGGTGCTGTCTCTTATATGTTAAGCTCTGTGTGATTTGTTTTTTGGCCTTAACCAAGGCAGTTAATGTCAAGATTGTCACATCACATTAACAGCCTTTCCAAGCTGCTGGACACCAGTCTGAGCCAGATTGAATCAGTCAAAAGGGGAAATTCAGTCACAACACAGGCTAACAGCTGGGATTGCAAGTCTAGAGATGTACCTAGAAATGCAGCTGAGAATCTGGGTACTGGAATTATTTGAGGGTTTTTCCTAGAATACATCAGATAACCTTAAAGTAAACCTGTTTCCCAGTGCAGAATGTCTATTAGAAATATTCTCAGTTAAAGAATCTCTTTTTCAAACAGCTCATGCAGAATATAATATTATTTAATAATTTTATTGTCTTTAGAGGTATGGAATTTTTAGTAACTACAACATAAGAAATAAAAAAAATGGATAGATTCTTGATTTTGCACTGCTGAGGGAACCATGTGAGACACAAAATAATGCCTATAATCTATGATTTCCCTAAATTTTTGTTGGCTCGAGTTCCCCCACTGCTGACTTACAAAGAGTGACCATCAGCTCCCAGCAGAGCAGTGCACACAGGTACAGACACCTGAACAGTTGCCCATTAACCAAGAAGCAGTGAGCTGCAGCATCATCTGAACACCTCGAGGAAGAAGCAGCAGCTGGGAAAACACAGCTGCACATTAGTTGTATCTGTACACAGATTAGAATAAATGAAAGACACCATGAAGAAAAAAGACAATGAAAACCCACACCAACAGAAAAAATATTAAGTTAAAAGTAGTTGTTAGATGCTGATAACAAGGAGGATCAGAAGTTTGTTTTCTTTCTCACCTAGAACTGAATATTATTATTAACACTCCAAAAACAGTCTTTGTGAAAAAACCCACAAACTATGTGGAGAATATATTGATTCGTGGAAGCCTTTTCAAATGATACTCTATTGAGAATTTGTTACATGTAATAAAACAGAAGAAAGTGCCCTTTTCTGCAGCAGTAACTTACACTCAGAGTTTTATGAAAAAAAGAGAGAGAGGTAACTCAAACAATATGCACATCTTTGGTCAGAACCATGATGAAATAGAGGAAAGCTTTAGTAGCCATATTTTTGAGACACATTTTTCTCAGGCCAGAATTTTTATTATGTATTTTATGTACCTGTGTTCATGTCGCTTTATTTAAGGTCTTACTGACAAAGAGTAGTACCTGGATACTCAAACAGTCCCACCTATTTCAGGGCAACTGGCTTTCCCACTAGGACTCTAGTGACACAAAATAAGACTTCAGGAATAAACAGTGATTCAGAAATTGTTAGTAGGCATCTAATTAGATTTTACTAATTAGTTCCTATTAAGTTAAATTGAAAGTTAAAAATACACTCAAATAGACACCAGTAATGAAACTAGGGCTCTTGAAATTATCTTTATCACAATAGTGTTGAAACTTGCTGCTGAACTGTGCAGTAGTTGAGAGGATTACAATGTGAAATACTGCACATCTTGGATCAGTGAACACAAAAAAATTTATTTCATTTCAGAAACTGCCTGTTTTGGCATATATATAGTTTCCATGGAGAATTTCAGCCCAAGGTTCAGGGTGCTTGTGTCCCATGTATGCTGCAGATTGAGATATTCTTTGGCCATGTGTCATAACAGGGCTGTGCAACACCAGCTGGAAAGAAAATGGGCATGAAGCAACCTCTGATATTTTTCAGGTTTCAAATGAATTTGGTACCTAGCATAAGTTTATTTGGTTTATTTGTTACATTTACTAGCTTTATAAATTGCTGGAAACCCATTGCAGAGCAAGCAACCCAAACCCTTTAGCACTGGCTTGGACTCAGTGCAGTCAGGGCCAAGAGATGTTGGCTGTTGATGTTAAAAGGCTCAGGATCATCATAGGATCATAGAATGATTTGAGCTGGAAGAGACCTCCAGAATCCATCCAGTTCCAATCCACCTGTCATGGGAAGAAACACCATCCATCAGATCAGTTTGCTCGGGGACCTATTCTCAAATGGCTGTTAAAAAAAGCAAAACATCTAATAGCATCTTGCTAAGAACAAACAAACAAAAGTGCTCAGCCAAGGAGATTATATCAGGCATTCTGGGAATAATATTACTAATGGCAAGTCAGTGAGGATTGTGGCAAAGGCTTGCTTCTCTCTTCCAGTGCATCAGCTTTAAACAAAACTATTCTGCTACTGGAGTCAGTGGACTTGGGCTTGTGTAATGGATGAAGAGATCAGGCACAAGCAGAAGCTTCGTGTCACCTACTAAAGACTGCCTTGTTTATGCGGGGATTTTATGTAGAAATTCTAAGATTCTTTTTTCATTCTTAAGAGGTAGGCCTTTTGTAACATTATTCTTATGGCAATTTGAATAATGCTATCCATAATTATCATTACCATTGGTATTACAATTTCTATTATTTTTTGGCAGTTTTCCCAAATTAAATGAATATTTGATGCTACAAAAGTTTACAGCTTCTCTTGTTGACTTGCCAACAAGCCTGCAGTAATAAACTACAGAAAGGATGAATTGGATTTCTGGCTTTGTCTTGTGCAGGTGGCTTAGTCAGAATGAGAATTTCTATGAGTGTGGCAGGTATGCCCTGGATTAAGAGTAGGTATAATGTCCCATGAGATATATTTAATGTAGATAAAGTGGTGGGATGAGGCAGCTGTGAGTTCAAGTTCATGTCTACATCCCAAAAAGACTCCCCAGCACCCTGTACCATTGTAAGTTGTTATAGGGAGAGTTGTATATTTATTCAGTTTGTCTAGGACTTTGTGCATTGGATGCTGACTTGTGCAAAAATAGAAATATTTTAATTGAAAAAGAGGAGATATATTTTATGGGTTTAGAATGCAACACTTTTGTAATATTTCTGCTAAGCTATATAGGAAGTTTAGTAAAAGAATCCTCTCTCTCTCTCTGGGCGATATGTCTCAGAGTGAAATTTCAGCTTTTAAATTTTTTTTATTTTCAAATATTTATATTTGAATTAAAAAAAAAAGAAATGGGAATGGAGGCCTATCTATTTATTGCAAATTTTATAAAACCTTTTCTAGAACAAGAGTGTGACGATTTAAACATTTAAAAAAGTAAGTGCCATTGAAAACAAGAAGTGTTGCAAGTTATTCTATATCATATTTGCTGGATGTTTTTGTTGGAGACATTTTTCAACAAAACCAAGGTGTGACAATAACAGGAAGAATGACATGTTAATAGAATGACTGCTGTGTATTGCACACTTAGCTCTGTGAAGAGCTGCTGACCTGACCCAGATCACAACAAGATGAACACGAAAAACAATTGTTCAAGGACCAAGGGAGCGTAGAAGAGGACAAAAATCACCTGGTCTGTGATGGCTGCAAGGGCCATACTGCTGATATCCAATAGTTTGATAATAGCACAAGACTCAAGGGGCTGGTCCTCCCTGACTCAGCCTTAATTGGGAAGGCTAACTTTGAAATTGGTTCCTTGGCAGAAGCTTTCCCGAACACAGATAGCTAAAACATCCTCGATTTATACAGCCCAGCCTATTAGTCCGGGGGAGGGAGATAATAAAAAATACATTCTTTTCAAACCAGGGAACTAGTTGAAGTCTCATGATTTTCCATAAGCTCATAACATTTAATCAAATGCCTATCAAATGCCTTGGTCGTGTAGTTTAAAGAGTTCTTTTAATTGCGACTTTTTTCTTTTGCCCGTTGATATTTAACTGCTTAGTGCAAGTTTATAATATTATAAAATTCAAACTGTCTTCACAGAAAAAAATTGTTATTTAGAAAGTTGAGGTTATATTTTAATATTTTAGATATTTAAATATTTTTAAAAGGAGGAAAAAATCAAAATTACTCCTGTGAGACAAGAAATTCTCATTTGGTTTTATAACTATTTTCCGAGGAAATATAGGTCAGCATTTCTTTGACTTTTCTTGTCAGAGATTCTTAAATTTAAAATGTAAAGTGTAGAGAAATGACAATGGGTGAATGTTAAGCTATTACCCAAATAAAACCAACTAATTTTAAAAAGCATATCTAATCTCTCTGATCAAAGAAATCATTTCAAATTGCCAGGAAAGTAACTGAAATTTTTACCCAGATTTTTTTAGTGAGAAAAATAGTGGTTTAAAACCTTTTATTTAACAAATGAATGCAGCTAGATTTTTCCTGTTTGAACATGGAGTGGTCCCCAATAGCATTTTACAGACATTTTTTGTGCATGCCTGCTTGATACAGTGCTAATGGCGAATAAGTTTATAGCACGTCTGTTAGTTTTGATATAAGTCAAAAACTAAGAAAAAAAGTAAAAAAGCAGGGAAGAAATGACCATCATCTAAATAAAATCTGAATGCTCCACAGATTAGCAATGGAAACTTTGGCTAAAAGTTTGACTATAAAAGCATGAGTGCTTTTGGAAAGGATATTTAACAGCCAAATATCCAAGTTGTCAGATGAAACTTTGTGGAGGGAACAACTGCTACAGGGAATGTAAAAGCTGGGATTAAGGATATTTAAGTACTGTACTTCAGTTGTTAGAGATTACATTTTTCTAATTTAAGATATGGTATATGTTTCATTCTGAGTCATGGAAGAAGGAAAGTAGGGATATATAGTTAATACAAATTGCTAGGAATAAAAAGTAGGGAGGAAAATCCATACTGCCTTTATCCTAATTTGCATCTGCGCTTAAGAAGAAGAGTGACAATAATTACTTTAGAGGAATGCAAGCGAAATAAGCTAAATTAATACTAGTTATGAAGCAAGATTAAAGAAGTTCAGCTTTTTTTCCTCATTTAAGAAGAGGAGACTTCACAGTGACATAGCTGAATTTTCTAAAAATATGAGGAGTGAAGATTACCAGAAGCAGAGAACAAAACATTAAGACAAAAATGAATTTACACAATTGGCAAAAGAGAGGATATATACAGAACTGTTTCAGATAAATGGGGCTGCTCCTAGAGAATCTTTTACCAGAAGAGAGCAGACTCAGAGATGCAAACTCAGAAGAGAGACAGTCTTTTAAGCAAAAAGTTAGTGCAATTTAATATAAAGAAAACCAGAAACTGAAACTTAGATTTGAGAAATGAGTCTGGACAAACTGATAACAAGAAATGCTTTCATCTAAAACTCAAACAACTTTTTCCAAAGCCTAGAAAAAAAAAAAAAGAGAATGGTTGTTTTTTTCTCTTGTTACTCCTGTTTCTCCAGGCACACATATTGTTGCTTCTGTTTAACAACATGTGATTTCAAATTAGATTTGCTGCAGTCATCCCTGAGCAATAAGGTCAAGAGAACCTGTTGGTATATACAGTAGTATATAGATAATAGCTAGAAGTAGATGCTCATGTATTTTGGAAGGATAGAGACATAATGGGGAGTAGCAGGAGCAGAAATCAATTATTTATATTTTGTGAGTGATTTGAATTAAGAAGCATTGGTACCTCAAGAAATGCGATCGGTTTTCACATTCTGATAGCTTTTGTAAAAATGTATGGGTAACTGATGTTACAGGTTTCAATGCTTTAAATTTTGATTTATTCTTTAACATTAACACTCTCTGCATAGCAAGAGTTAATAATGTGTTCTTGAACAACCTTTCTACACTAGCACAGAGATGCTTTCCTAGTAGAAGTCTGCTGATATTTTAAAGAGAATGTGCAATTCTGTGGTGATCCCACACCTCAGGAATACCTGTGATTCTCACATCTCAAAAAATGAACCTCTAGATTGAAAATAATTAAGTGAAGAATGAAGTGGATGATCAAAATTAGGGAATCCTGCAGTGTTACAGCAGGGAATATTAATCTTTGTCTGGAAAGTCTCAGTCTGGAAAGAGATGACTAGGAATATGACATGACTAGAGTAAGGAAATTAGAGCCATGAAGAGGCTATTTAGGGAATTATTTATTTACTGTTTCCCCAACAGAGATGAAGGGGATGAAGATGGTTTGTAGAAATTTTTCAGGTAGCCATTAAAAGAAACTTCAGTGTCACTCTGTGCAACATTACTCTGTGCAACATTTTGTCACAGAATACTCTTAATACCATATCTTAGATAGTTTCAAAAAGTAATTATGCAAATCCTTGAAAGAAAGTCTTGTAAACAAAAGTGTTTGGAATTCTTTCAGACAGAAATTTTCTGAAAACTAGGGAAGCATACTGGAAGCAAAGCATTTCTCTGTATTTGACTATGTTTATATGCTAATCCCAAACATCCAATTCTAATAATCACAAAATGCAAGATTCTTGACTAGGTGAGCCCTTCCCTGATACAGGACAACTCTTTCTCAACACAGTTATAAAGATAAAAATAGTATCCATATAGCACTATGTAAGGCAAATATGTACCTTTTAGCTGAGTAGAGGGAAAAATGTTCAGAAACAGCAAAACTCCTAGCTGTTCACACATGCTGACATTTTAATAAATATGGTTTTCAATTATATTACAAAAGCAAATGACATTTTAGGTTTCCATTTCATTAGCTTGATAAATCAAATCTATTTCAAAATTCTGATTAATTTCAAACACTTTCTGACACGGTGCAAGAACAAGTACACTGATGCTGGTTACATAACAATTTATACCCCAGCTCCCTTTGGAACCTCTTTGAGTATCCCTTTTCTCACCATTTTTATTTTTGAGGTCTTCATCATTTGTCATTTCTGGATTGACTGTTTCATATTTCACTGAAGTTACTTTTTCTGAGAGCTTGCTTTGATCACTCTTGGTACCAGAGCTAAGAACCACATTGCTACCTACACATCTCGTCTTACGGATAATCCTGCCACAAATCTTCTCTTGATCCTTCCAGTTGTCTGCTGCTAGCTCTGTGGAAGTCATTTTCATTTCCAGAATTTCAAGGTTATATACAGCAACACAGCAGGTAAGACAGGCATGTTACCTCCTCTGCTTCACCACACTTGTTTTGCTTGCTTGTAATTGATTCTGAATCTTTTTGCTGTTTTATTAATTACATTCAGTTGTTTTAGCAGAAGATTGAGATGCCAATTATCTGTACTGTATTTACAGAATCAAATATTGCCATGGACTTATTTTTCTTTTTTGGCCTCACAAGAAAGATCATCACATAAACCAAACCTTTTCTGACAGATGTTTGTCTTATGCAAATATTTTTGTAATACAAATCCTGGGCCCTTCCCAGGGCCTGTCTGTGATGTTGAATGGTTCTGTTGCAAGATGTTTTTCTTTGTAATTTCCAATGTAGATCTCCTTTTAAGTGATTTATAATCCTTACCTCTTGCTTTTGTCAAAAAAGAACAAAGATAAAACCTTATTCCCATTTGTCCCCATTGCAAATTTTCACGCTTCTGAAGGCCTGTCGTATTTCTCCTGTGTGTCCAGTTTTCTAACAGAAACCTAGTTCTTATGAGCTTTCAGAAAACATGTTTTCTAGTTCTTTGATCATTGTTTTTGTTCTCTTATGAATTGTCTTCTAATACTTTTCATCAATTGCTGTGTCAGGAGTAGGATAAAGGAGGAAAAAAGTTTTAAGGTAGTAAAGTATTTCAAATATTTTGTTTTAAACTGCATTTAAAGTAATATATAGTTATATAAATAAAAGGTATACAAATAAAAAGTAATATATAGCTATATATTAAAGTAATATATAAAGAATATATAAAGGTGTATGAGTCTTTTAGTTGAAGACTTCACGTTGATTTTTCCCTCTTTTTCCTTCCTTAGAGAAAATTATGTTAGAATATTTAGGTGTACAACAGCAATAGTATAAATAGTAGTTAACTATGTTAAAACACGTTTGATTGAAATGCAGATTTACAAACACCAATAAGAACCAATATGGTTTAAACCAATATGGTTTAAAGAAATGGCTCTATTGTCTAATTTTGTGTTTCCTCCTAGCCTTTATCCATCTCCCACTTAAAGTAAACAAAATCCAAAGCAAACAAACAAACCAACAAATCCAGGAACTGGACTTGCTCATATATGGAACAACACTTGCTTGCATATGCTATTAATCCATATGGATGTTTCATTTTACTCTAAGGGGAAATTGGTTGTTACAACTATGGTTGTACAATTGTTTTGTAACTTGCTGAATTTACAGCTTCCATATTGCATGTGCACAAATTATAGATTACAATAAAAAACTTGTAGAATATGTTTGTGTGAAAATGTTATAGCTATTGGGCAGTCGTTTATAAGTGATCTGAGATATCAAAAATGGGACAAGTAACATCAATGCTGGAAAGATTAAAGAAACATGATCCTGAAGACAGGTTGTCATGTGCCAGGATCAAAAATAAGGTACATAGAATAAGCATGGATATTGTATGAGAAACAAGGTATTTTTGAATGAGAGACAAGTGCTGAAATCAAGGAAATATCATACAGTGAAAATGAATTAATGAATGGCATGTGGGGACTTTGATTGGGAGATAAAACTGATGAGGCAAAGCAAGAGGGATTCATCAATAGAGCAGAACACAGAACAAGGAAGTTAAAAGAAAATCTTTGATAGTGTCAAAAAATATCCTAAATCACTCAGCCTTCCTTGCAAAGTTATCAAGGCAGCAGATGGAAGGGCCCAAATGAGACTAGAAAACATCAATACCTACTTTGAAAGAAGACTTCTAGAATTACACGAAACACTGAGGGAAATTCCAGTCTTGAGTATGAGAGAAATACCCTCTGTATAGAACAGTATCCATACATAGCTACTGTCAAACTAGCCAATAAACAGTTATAAATTGTATATCCAATATAATTTTACATAATCTAATTATACAAACACAATATCTACTTGAATTGTCAGGATGACATGGTTCAGTCTGTATGAAGAAGGTACCAGTAAGTTTCATAATGCACAGTAAATTTTTGTGGAACTAACTGCCTAAATGATTAAATTGCAGATTATAAGGGTGTGAAGATTTAAACAGAGTTGATGTGCTTCAGGATGCATATCCTATGTGCATATATTGCATAATCAAGAGTGTAGGTAATTTAGGTACAGTTTTATCAGACATTCAGTCTTCTTCTAAAACTAATTTCACAACTGGAGCCCAAGACCCTTAAATTCTCTTTCCTCCTCAATGTCTCCTGCCTCCTTCCCCTTTAAAGAGACATGTTCTCCTCTGTTGCAGAAATGTTTTCTCTGTTTCATTGCTGTGAATGTTCTTTCTCCAGCTTTCCTCATCGAGTAAAAGTCATATTAAAATTTCAATAACGCGAGAATACAAAGAAGTGGCATTAACAGCAATTTGATTTTAATTTCATTATAAGACTAAGATTCCTTTTCCTCTCCATTCCCTTTTCTCCCTTTGCCTTATTTTTTTTAATTCCTGTTCCCCCACTGTCCATCATCACTGCTTTCCTCTGCTTTTCCTGCCTGTTATATGCTACTATTTTTTCACTTAAAGTGAATTAGATATTTTATTTCTACTAATTCCTTATCTGTATTTATAGAGGAGAAACAACTTTTTTTTCTCCTCGATGATTATGTAATAAAGAATCTCAGAAAATAAGCAGTTGTTTCCATTAAGAAATTTGCAGAAGCTGTAGAAGCTTCCTAATGGAGAAAGCAGAAGGCTGTGGACAGTGGTGCAAAAAATCAGCTCATACCCTTCTAACAGAAAAGGGAGATCTAAATGAGTGTGAAACTGCACAATAATCAATCTCCCGTGGGAATAAGATTCTGCTGCATTTCATTAGAGATCGTTTCAAGGGCAAGATGGAAATGACAAGTCTCAGCAAGTGCACAGAAGACAAAAGCAGGCTCTGACTATATAGCAAGTCTTACAAAGGGCATAATCCTACCCTCGAATACCTAGCACTCTTTTTCATCTACTCAACAACAAATGCAAAAAAAAAAAAAAAAAAAACAAAAAAAAAACAAAACAAAAAAACTCTCACTGGCATGCAGTAAATGGAATTTGAAGCAGCAGGACAGGCAGCAGTGAGATTTGAAATGTCAGTACAAGAGTACACTGAAGTCCTGCTCTGGGCCGGCCATCCTGCTCCAGTGGCACACAGTCAGAGCAGAGCTCAAGGCTGAGAGGCTCCTGACTGCAGTTACAGCTTCCTGGTGGTTCCAGCAGAGGGGTGCTGATCTTCTCTCTCTGGTGGTCAGCAAGAGGACACATGGAAATGGAACGGAGCTGCCCCAGGGGAAGCTCAGGCTGGACACTGGGAGAAGATCCTTCACCCAGAAGGTGGCTGGTCACAGGCTCCCACCAGGAGTGGCTGCAGCACCAAACCTGTCAGTGTGCAATGAGCATCTAGAGAACACTCTTAGTGATCCTGTTCAGTGTTGGGCAGTACTGTGAGGAGCAGGGACTTGGACTCGATGATCCTCATGGGTGGCTTCCAAATTTTGGTATTCTGATTCTACAAGTCTGAACAGCTGTCCACAAAAGCAAATCTGTTTAACAAAAACACCCCAATACTTTCATGCTGCTCTTCATGTATTACCTTTACATCTTAAGTAATTTGGGATAGTCTATATTTCAGATTTGCAGAAACTTCATAAGTAATTCTGTTGCCTGGAAACACATCAGAGGAATTTTGGATCCGGCTACAGCAAGGGAATGCTAGAGAACTGCTTAGGTTGGGTATGAAACAGCTAAGACCTCTGTCCAGATGCAAAATTCTTTCAGGTCCTGCAAGATATATTCTAATGAAAATATTTTAAGCCTTTTCAAAAAACAGTGTTGTGAATTTGGAATGAGAAATTAGGTTTATTTGTTTTTTTTTATTTAATTAAACTCTCTGCACCAAAACCAGATTAATCCCTCTAAAAGGAAGATCTGCCATCCGCCAGACTTTAGTTCATAGTTCATTGTTCCAAATTTCTGCTCTCTTGGGTTTTCATTTGGTTGTTCCCTCCACACCCTTTAGCACCAAATAAACATTCACACAATGTTTCGAGGGGGCCATACCTGCTTTTCATGCTTGAGTATATCTTTATTACAAACAGAGCCATCTCTAGAAACCATGGCAGTGCAGCTTGAAAGAAATGAAGGACAAGTATGGCCTAAGAAAACTTGTGAATAACTGGGATCAGTGGCTCAGGGAACCATCCCTTGAAAAATAAAAACAAAAAATACAACAAGCAAAGATTGAGGCACAAAATCATAGGAAGCTGTGAAACGGATTTCCAGGGTTAGAGATATGGGAAGTTTTCATTTCTGTAGGAGCAGATGGGTTCAGAGCAGTGTGCTCAGAGAGCACAGAGTATCAGAAACCTGCAGTTAGAACCATTAGGGTTGGAAAAGACCCTTAGGATCATTTGTTCAACCATAAATCTATCACTATCACTGCCATATCCACCAAGGGTCCATGTCCCTGAATGCCACAGCTACATAGCCTTTAAAGAGATCCAGGGACAGGGGCTCAGCCACCTGGGCATTGGTAGGGGCAGCAGAGCCCCTGTGACCCCAGCAACCCCTGCCCCCATAACCCTTAACCAGAGCTCTTCATTTTAGCCACAGGAATGGTGTATGGGAAATGGACTTTAAAACCCCATTTGTCTAGAAAGAAATCCAGTCTTAAAGTTCTGTGTGAAGAGCAAAGGAAGGGGTTTTGTACCTCAGGAACAGCATTGCAGGCATCTGCTGCTGATTGCAGAGCCTGTGCTGCAGACCTGGGCTTGAGTATGGGACGCAGATGGAATGCCCTGGAAATGGGGTTTCTGTTTCAGCTCAGTTACCATCTGAAGGATTCTTTGCTGTACTTTAGAAGCCCTTTGCTTCCTTTTTCAACAGTTGTCTATATTTATCCATATTTATATATGTATGTGTGTTTCAATCTATCTTAGGCTTTTATAATTTTTCCACTTCCTAATAAAATGTAAAAATATCTGAAAAAAAGTGCAGTATTTTCTTAAAATAGGAAAGCTTTCTGAGTATTAAGAGGATGAAATAAAAGCATGAAGTTCCCTCACCAAATCTATGCCAATATTTCGTTTCTTTTTCACTTTTTTAGCTTATTTTTTTTTTCCTTCACAACCATGTCCTACTTCAGGATTGAAGATAACTCTCTTCTTAGCTCTGTTTCTGTAAAGATCAATAATGAGCTGACAAAGCAGACATCTGAAAGATATGCAGAATAATTATAAGCAGTGGCATATAATGATTTGGACTTTAATTACCTGTTAGAAACAGCCTAAATGAGATAATAATAATAATAATAATAGCAATATAGCCTATTGGATAAAGTATTTTTGTCTTTGCTTTACTTACCATGCCCAGAATTATTTTTTTTACACTTTTGGTTGCTTAATAGATTCATAGGTTCTGTTGCTATTAGCATATAAGATCATTGGAGCAGAAGACACCAGGAAGTACAACTGAGCTGCTTTCAGGAAATGATTGTTGCACTTTGTATTATTGAGTCAAAAAAGAGTTCAGTTCTGGCTCTCTGTATCAGTTTAAAGGAGTTCACTGTCTGCTGCTAGAGCAAGTGGTGAAATTAGGAAGATAATGTCCCCAGTTCAATCCAAATTGCCATTTCAAATCAAAATCATTAATCATTTCAGCATGATTGTGGTTTTCTACAAACAGTAGAAATGTAAGTAAAGAAAGAGGAATTTCACTCTTTAGCCTTGAATGAAGATGTCAATATACAAGACTTGTCAGAAAGCCATGTGAAGAGAGCAAGAACACTGTAATATCATAATACCAAACATACAGAAAAGACATGTAGGTTTGCTGTCAGCAAAATTCTTCTGTATGTTAAAAGACCTTGGGATCAAAGCAAAGGAAAGAAACAGTTTAACTACTTCAGTAACTAGCACAGAATCTGTGTGAATTGAAATCTCAAGCCTCAAAAGAACAAATAAAGCAGAATCTATATTACCAATTGTCTGACTGAGATGGTTGCATTGACTGTGATATGCTGAGAAAAATCAGAGACACCAAGGGCAGAAAAAACAACTCTACTGCAATTACCCCCATGCAGATGTCACACTGGAATGTGAATTGGAAATTAAATTTTTAGGTGTTTTCATAGAGTGTCCAGATAAGAGGCCCAGAAGAGCACCACAGCCCTGGACTTACTTCAGAGCAATCTGCAGGGCTTGACTCAAAGCCAAGATATTCTGATTCCATAATTCTAAATATTTAACACCAGTCTGTTAAAAAAAAAAAAATAAAAGCACTTTCCTGCTGCCATAGGGGATTAAAACCACAGGAGCAAAGGCCCACCCCAGAAATACCACAACAATTGGCTCATCCCTAAAGAAACAAAAGAAATAACCTCAGGTAAATTAAACTTCACTTAGAGGAACAGTTTGGAAATGCAGATGATTAAAAGGTAGCTAAGATAATTGCATCTCTATGTTTAGTTTTTAATGTTACTGGAGATGCCAGACTGGCAGCACCATGGCAGCACAAAATTCCTCATGGGAAAGACTTCAGAACAGGAAGAGGGAAGGAAGATGGCATTCAAAGAGGTGAAGTAGTATCTAAATGAGGAAAACAGCAAAGATCCAATAAAGCATATGACCCAAATGATCATAAACTCTGTACATTTGCACGCAAAAAATACAATATAATGTAATAAAAATTACATTAATAGGTGGACAATGGTATCAAAACCAGTACCTGATCCTTTTTCCTTCATTAGGAGTGAAGAACCTGCCCAGAAAGTAATTTTATTTTGTAATAGAAAATGAGCCATTTGACTGAAGATATATAAGGATAATTAAAGACAGCCATGTGCTTGAAATAAGAGTTATATATTTGAATTAAAACAGGAAAAATACAATTAATATTTTAGTGCAAATCAAGTGATTAGCTAAAAGTAAGAACTACTTTTGAGATCTGCATTGATGTAAAAAGTGTCTGAAAAGGGCAATCATTTAGAAAAAAATGGATCTCGCTATTGGTTTTCTTAGGGTTTTGTTTGCATTTTGTAATTGTGGAGTTTAGTTTTGGTCTTTTTTTATGTTAGCATACCAAGTTTGTAAACTTTGTAAAGTTTGTAAATTGTATTAAGTCTGTTGTCTTTGTATATGCTCTGCTCTACAAAGTAAAAACATGGGTGTTAATGAAATTTTTGTTTTTGAAGCAGCATTGACAGACACAAAAATCAAGAGGTGAACACACTAAGTTCTTCACTAATCACAAATGAAAGACCAGTTTGTCAAAGAAAACTATACTAATGTCAAATTTGCCCTTTTTTGCTTAAGGTGCAGAATTTCCCCCACAGTTCAGAAACATATGCCTCACCAAAGAAATCAATTTTTTATTCTTTTGACCTTTCAGATCACTCACAGCCTTCTTGCAATTATAGTTCTTCACATAACTGTTATATTTTCCCAGTGGCTGTCATTTCCATCCTTTAAAAATTAAGATTCAGTGGCTGCACAGACGTGTGTAGGTGAAACATCTTTCAGCTAGCCTGCAGTTGTTTCTTGTTACCTCTCCTGCTAAGATTTCAGGCTCCGGGGTCTGACTGACCTCCTTGTCAGCTCAGCACTGTTTCCCACAGCTAATTTTGGCTGCAGACATTCTGCTGTTGTACACAGCACATGCCAGGAGCAGAGGTCAGTGCACCTGCAGTCTGTGTAGCTGTGTTTTACCTAAACTACACTGTGTCTTTTCAGACACCAGGAAAGGTTTCTTTATCTCTATACAACCTTGTATTCTGTTGATGTTTGGCACTTCAGGGCAGCACACCTTTTTTTTTTCCCAGCAAATCAATGTAAACTGATGGGGTAGATGTCTTTGTCTATTAAAATTGGAAGGGAGTTACCTGACTGCATGAGCAAATGAATGCATACTGTTATTTCAAGGAGTGAGTACTCATCCAAAGATCAAGATAAATATATATGTTTTTGAACATATTTACTCCAATAGAAGGTCAGTTTGCTTTAACCAGAAGGTTTCAAACATCTGTTCTGCAAGTCAAACTATTGGAGGAATGATGCTTAGACAGCTATATTATTCCCTTTGGAATAATTTGTTCATTCTCAGCCATGTTGTTTTGCATATACCCTGCTCTTATTCTGTTTGTACACATTGTACTGTTAAACACAAGGATAAATGAATTATCCTTCATAGGATGCTACTCAAACTATTTTGCAGTGTGAGGTTTTAAAGTGACCCTGTAAATGCTGCAGGTAGCATTTCCTTCTCCACACAGAGGTCACAGAAAACCCACAGCAAGTCAAGTGGCTATCAAGCAAACCTGAGACCACTTGTTATTTCACTAGTAAACTTAAATAGTTCTTTATCTAAACCTACACAAGTCACACACACACACACACAGATAACCCAAAGCCAACCTCCCAAAAAAACAGAGGGGATGCTATTGTCTCTGCTTATATCCATGACTATGAGGTATTTGGAACATAATAAGCAGAATAAGATGAAATAAAAGTAGAAATCAAGACTGTCTTTTGGGTAGAGATCTTTCTCCTTGTAAAAATAATACAATTTTAGGAGATTGTGTAGTTGCAGTAAGAACTATTATGATTTGCACAGTAATCTCCATCCTTCATGTTCACCATATACCAATACCTGAAATACAACACACCACCAGGGTCCAACAGCCTGGTTGGGGGCAGTAAATGGTAGCAAGCATTTGCTTTGTATTTGTAATATTGTCAATAGCAAGAGTCATTGCTATGTGATACAACCAGTAATTACTGTGAGTTCGCTGGGGAATTTATATGAAAAAAATGTACATGCTGTAAGTCATTTGTTGGGCAAATACAGAAAGATTTCATCTGTTGGAATGATTTTCACATGTACACTATTAGAATCTTTACTGGTGAAAAATCATTGCCTTTTTCTTTTCTGAACAGAAGTAATTTGCTATAGTGATCATAATTTTTTATTTATTTATTTATTTTGCCGGTATGTCTTTGATAAGAACAGTTGAGGTTAGAAGAATTTTGCATGGTCAGATGCAGTGTAAAAGTCAATTTTAGCATACAAAATTCTGTTTCCCCAAAATAGAAAAAAGCAAGTAATGCAGTTGTAGTACATGAATTAAAATTTGAAGATTCCATCCTCATCTTCCTTTTCCAGCTGGAAAAGGGAAATAGTTTTTTCTTCCTTAGGACAGAAATACTTTTGCTGAGAACTATCTCCACACAAAAGCTTACAGAGCTGAATATGATGTCTTGTCTTATCACTTCTGAACAGACTCTGGAGTTTGAAAAGACTTCTGAAATTTGCTTAACTTGCCGTTTCCTAATATAATGAGGAAATCAATGTGTCTTGCTTTTAGAAATGCTGGTGGCTTCAGAATAATTGGAGAGTCAGCAAGGATAAGCAGAAATGAAACTGCAAGTACTTGCTCATCACTGAAATATCTGAGATGATTTAGAGATAAAAATGTGCTAATTTACTATTGTCAGGGAGAACATGTCATTCAGACACGCTCACTAGTGAACAAGCTAATTCAGGCTTTGGGGGCTTCTGAATGGAACCTGCAGGGATATCCTTACCCCCCACACTGCAGGGAGCAGGGCTGAAAAGGGGATAGCAGCAGGGGTAACAGCTCTGGGGAATCAAATGCAGCAGTGGGAAGCATGAGATCCTCAGTGAGAAAAGCCCAGACCTCCAGTCCCACAAACCAGCCTCCTCCTGGCAAGCCTAAGCCCAGACCTGGTAACTGGTCACTGGAGGGAATCTAAAATTGTTAGAAAATATATATATGTGCTTCCATGCTTAAAGAGCATCACCAAATGTATCACAAATACAGTACAAAGAGAATTCTTTAAATAAGGAAATGGTTTGTGAAATACAATCCAAATGCACTTGTCTTTAGCTCTGTGCATGTACCTCAGCATTCCTCAGAATTGTTGCTGAGGGTTTGGGGGATTTCAGTTTGTGTGTGAAGTAGAGAAGCTAAATTTCAGTTTGACATTCAAGTAATTTTCCAGTCAACTGCTGCTGTAGAAGATTATTTGAATGAGACCACACTAATTTTAACGAAGTCCAAAGTTTAAATTAGATACAGCAGTATGCAGGTTTAATGCAGAAGTTATTTAAAATGACATTTTACATAGAACTATTCACATGATTGCATTTTGATCTGGTTCCTCAACTAAAATTTTGTGAAAAAGCTTATTTCAGAATAATGTTTTGATCACCTTGAAATATTTTTACATTTTAAACATTTTATTTGAGTTTAGTTTCATTTTTCCCAACGTTAAAACAGAAACTTCCAACATTAAGAGAACAAAGCAGAACGCTAGCTTTTTTTTTCTGAGTTTTTGTTCCTGTTTCAAGAAAAATACTTTCTAAGGTTAATTTAGCCCCAAATTAAAACATCAGAGATTAATTACATGTAATTTAAAGCATAAATATTCTGCCTGTTTATAAAACCTGTATCTAAGTTTTTCATTGTTTCTTTGGAAATCTCTCCTATTTTGGTATTCTCCCTTGTTATGTGTTGATGAACATTTTTCTATGATAGGATTTGACTAGATCCCTAATTTTTTTTGGAGAAATTCTATCCTGACTATCAGGATACAGGTCCACTTTTATCCATCTGAAATCTTTCTCCTGATCTTAATTCCACCTATATTAAAGAATCTTAACAAACCCTCCATTTTTTTTTTTTAATATGAGGGCAATTCTCAAACCTACTCACTCTGTACTTCCCCATGAAGACTGAAAGGATGTCCATGTGTGTTCCCAATGTCCTCTCATTCTCCACACCAGAATGTTTTAGATTATAAACTGAAAACAATTAAAGGCTCTAGTGGCTGAGATGAAAACAGACATAAATCCTATTGGTCTGAGTTGAGAACAGTTTGTAGCCATGCTACTATAAAAACAAAAATCTGGAATAAAAATTAAGAAAATGTTCTAAAATATTTGTCAGTGTTAATGCAATACCAATTCTTCCAGCATGGATAAAAGTCAGGCAGCCTTTTGGAATGTTTTAGAATTCAAACATAAAGGCAAATAACATCCTTGCCACTAGAGAGAGCTCTCACACTAAAATAGTGGAACATTGCTTTGGGCTCCTTTTTTTGGAATTGAGGAAAAAATGTAAGAGGGAAAAAATTGTACCATCTGGACTCATGATGGGAAGATATGACCTGACAAAAAGCAGAGTCCAGAGGCTGGTTCCAGCTGGACATGGGGAGAGGGGAACATGTTGTCTTCATTCCTCACTGTGGCAGATTCTGCCTAGATCCCATGAAAGGGAACAAGAAATGTCTGAAAGCAAATAGGTTTTTTTTTCCACTTTTGACAGAGAAAATTTGAGTTGATGTAACATATGGTAGTTGCTCCTGTCTTTTCATTCTACACAGGCAAGGCCAAAGAAAGTAAGAATTGTTGTGTGCTTTGCCATTTTTAGAAGGGGCCAAAATCTGTCCCCAGAAGCAAACCATGAGGAACCATTAACATTATTCAAAGATGTCCATGTTTCTAGAAGCATGGAGGAAAAGATTGCAATAGCTTTTTTATCTTAGCAGCCATGAATGAAAATCAGTGCTAAAGAATACCAGGAACATAATTAGTATCTACAATAGAGCAGGCTGTAACTGAAAACTTGATGATGAAAGATGATGAAAGAGCTCAAGTTAAGAGAAAGGATATTTTTGAGCATATTTTTGAGTACTTTAGTAAATCTGTATTCAAGAGTGACATAGACTTTTGAGGAAACCGACACAGGAAATTTTGGATGGTGTTTCTTGTTATTTAGAATGCTATTTAAATTTCAGTGAAGTGTTCTGCATTTGATTAAGCTGCTAGAAATAAACATTTCTAGTAAACCTTTTCAAACTAAGGAAGAGAATATGTTTGGGGGAAGTGTGGAAAACTTAGAGTCTCACATGCCCCTCTTTCTCCTTCACTTCCCCATCCTCCACATACAAAAGATGAACCTGAAAACTTTAAGGGCTTGAATTTCCTGGTTTTGTGACTAAGGCTCTATTCTACCCTCTAGAAAATGGAAATGCAATACGTTCTGTCACGTTATTCAGATCTAATGTTATTTATTACTTACAATAAGAATTTATATAAATTTTGGCCCTTTTAAATTAAACATGTAATTTCAATAGGCTTCTGAAAGATTAAATACCTCATATTCCCAGGGGATCAAAGAGGACTCATGATGGTCTTCTGCCAAATCCTGAGATTTCTTTACAAAAGCAAACATTCCAACAGAGAGATGAATTTTCTTTTTTGTCATAAAAGATGTAGTTAGTGACATGAAAGACAGGCAAAGGAGTTTTGTTATAATCATTTATCTAAGAAGTTTCTTAATTTGGCATTTGTGTGAATTGAAACCCTTTTGAAATGACTTGTGAATTCAGTCATCTGTGTGACCAGAGACAACTCCGTAATTGTGTGCGAGGCTGGCTTCCTAATTACTCTGAGATCTAAGGCAATTAAAATTATACAGTTTTCCTCTCCATCAACTTTCCTGTCTGAGAAAAACTTGCTTTGTTTTTTACCTCAAAATCTCAATACTCCTTAAGATACAAGAGTAGCCTAAAATAAGTTTAAACTGAGAACACAGGAATTTTCATATTCTCTCAGTGTCCCTTTTCCTCCCAGTTTACAAGAATTTGCCTACTTGCTATTTTCTTCCACTCTCTTCTACCTCTCTTTTGCCTGGGTTCTGATTCCATATTCAGCATTATGTTACAAGAATATGAGTTTTGTGCAAATGAATAGTTGATGTTATAGGAAGAAAACAGGAGGTAACTGGACAGGTAACATTAGATGCCTATAAATATTCCAGGGTGTTCCTAGTTGCCCTTACTTCTGAACAAATCGTCCCCTCATCAGTTCAATTAAGCTATTAAGAGCTGAAATATTTATTTTCTACATCTAACAACAGAATTGTTACTATTCTACTGAGAAATAGCCTCTTACCTCAGGCTTCAGTAAAGTCATTCAAGGACAGACGTTCCTTTTCACAATCAATTTAATTCAAGTCATTAACCAAGAAGCCCAAAGAAGTTTATAGACCTTAAAAATACAAATAACAGAGTGTGCTATGTCTTTAATTAGTAACACTCCAGATTTGAGATGATGACCTAGAGGTACATACTCCATAGCCCATTACCAATCCCCTGAGCCACTCCAATCTGCCTGAGACCTTGTCCCTGCCTCACACTTTTAAGTAAGGTTTAGAAAACCTAGGACAAGGTGGGGATTTTTCTTTCCTTTTTCTCTTTTTCTTATAATTTTCAACTGCCTTGCAAAAGGCTTAAAAAAGCTCTACAGTTTCTGGTAAAATACAAAACGTTTGAAAACTTGCTAATGTTTAAGAAAATGTGGCTATCAATCCTGTTGTAAAAGTTTTTTGGGAAATGTATTTGATAAATCTTATTAAACGTGAAATTTTTTATATTTTCATTTTCTTCTTTTTTTTTGTGTCTGAAACTAAATATAAAAAAAAAAAGCCACCTTTTTATCATGAGATTAGTCATCTATTACTGCAGTGTTACCATAGTCAACATCACCTCTGATCTCAGAAGGTCTTTCTGATTGTTGTTTCCAATTCACAAACATGGGGAATATAAAACCACAAGTTCAAATTTCCGTTGGAGGAGATACCTTCCACTGAAAAAAAATCCCAAAAAACATTACTGTTCTTATGCCATTGAAAACAGCATCAAATATTATAAATTTTGAGCATTGCAGCACACTTGAAAATTGAGTTCCTAGTGCACAGAAATCCTGGAAATTGACATTTACTTCTGTTTTGAAGATAACCATCTCAGGATTTTGTGAAAGAAATAATTCAAATATATATTCAATACATTTTTTTCAGCTTTAAAGCTGAATTGCAGTCCATGCTTTATATATACTCTTTTCCTTCCTTTTTTCAGGGCGATCATATTCAAAAATTTCTAAACTACTGTGCACATTGTGAGAACTCACATTCAGTGCTTCCAGGATGATACTCTATTTATTGAATTTATTTTTTTTCTGTCTAGCAAGAATGTCAGTAGCAGTGCCATCAGGTACATGAAGTTAACTGTGAACCTCTGTGAGAATTTTCAAACACCACCTCAATCATTCAAGGCTCATAAGAGCATGGGAGAGGCTCATAACTCCAAAGTGGATATGAAGGGCTTCAGAAAGGTAATTCATTGTCTCCTTCTGCCTTTCAGAGGAAGAATTTCATTCTTTAGGAGGATGCTTAGAGGTCAAATATTTGTGTTGCTCCCACTTCAGTCCAAAGAGCACATAACAGGAGACAAGACCAGCACCAGTAGTGAGATACAGTTAGCTCATGAAATGATACTGGTACCTCAAACCTAGAAATTGCTTTTATTCATTTTTTGTTAGTATGTTAGCTCAGAGCACTGCACTGCCATCACTACTGCTGCTGAGCTCCTTGGGCTTAGTCCTTGAGATTTAGGATTTTTCAACATATTTACACATTAGTTAAAGATGTAATTCTAAACAACAGAACGCAGAAGGACAAGAGGATGGGGCCAGCCCTTGCAGTGGTGCCCAGTGATAGGATGAGGAACAGGATGGGCACAAACAGAAAGTCAGGAAGTTCTATCTGAATACAAGGAAAAACCACGTTGAAGGAGCACTGGAGCAGGCAGCCCAGAGAGGATGTGGAGTCTCCTCGAGATATTCAAAACCCACCCGGACACAAACCAGTGGAACCTGCTCTAAATGAACCTGCTTCAGCAGAGGGGTTCCACAAGATGATCTCCAGAGGTCATTTCTGACTCCAGACATTTTGTGATTCCCTGACAAACAGCAGATGTTTTGGGTTTCTCCATGAATGCTTTCTCTAGACACTATGGAGACAAATGCCCTTGGCCAGCCAAAGCAGCTGCCTGAAGACAGAAGGCAATTTCAGCCCTTTAAACAGTGAAATGGCAATGTCAGAGGTTTCTATTCTCTCTATCCCACAGCCTGTTCTTCCTCCTGTAACTGCTTTTAGATTTTAGATCTAGACCTGACTATTGTCTTGTCTTTGACAGCTTGCCAGGCAGGGTGCTTTACCATGAATTTTCAAATTCTTTATGCTACAGTTTACTTATTCTGTGAAGAGTGAATTATTTCCTTTTTTTTCCCATGAATGTCCATTTTCTGTATGGCACTGACAAAGCCAGACAAAGGATGCTCTTTTAACAGCAAAATAAGATTCAGGGTACCTCAACACAATGATCAAAAAGCCTGTCTGAATTATGCAAATCTGTTTAATTACACTTTTTTTTCCATGAAGCCTTTATGCCAGAAAGATAGTCTCAGAAACCTCAAAACTGAATAATTTGCAAACATTTTAGAATCTGCTAAGATAAAAGGGTTTGTCTCTTTCAGGTCTATTTTGATTGATGCTTTCTGTCAAATGGATTTTGACATTATAATTGAATGGTTGCAAACCTGAAAGTAAAAGCAACATTATACTCCCTTTGAACATGAAATGAAAGGAAGTGTACCTTATTATCACTAGAAATCTTGTTTAATCAATGTTATTTTTACTCCAGATTTTTATGGATAAGATACACAGTTGCTAAATTGGATACTACAACCAGATACCAGCTCAGGGCTGGGGAACAGACAGGGAGAAGGAATTGGGACCTGGAGAGAGCTTTTGTGTTATATGGCCATGTATGTATTCTGAAGACACTGAAGTTTCTCTGGAGACATGCAGAAAAAGTTTTCCCGTTCTCTTAAATTAAGTATCTAGATTAATCCCTTTGGATCATATCAATCAAGCAATCAGAGGAAGAGGTTGTGTGCATGAGCAATTTTTTACTAGATGTAACACCGTCTCATCGAAAGTCTAGAAGACAACTTCATCCAGACAATAAGGTTCCTATATTCTTATATAAATATTCTGAAGTTTTGACAGAACTGAACTGCCAACTCATCCTCCAGCACCACCTCCTCATCCCTAGCAAAAGGGACAGCACCTGCAGGTTCCACTGCTGTAGAGCATGGTGACAAAAAGGAGTTTGTGGACTAGGGGTGCCTCAGTGGACAGTAAAAGTTGTCACAATGGAATGTTTGTGCTAGTCACATGTTCACCTACATCACCAGCCCATTTCCCACATGCATCAGGAGAATTCTGAGACAACTGAGTAGCAAAAGTTAGCTGAAACATCAGAAAATGGTTTGGGCATAAAAAATAAAGAAATACAATGTTGATATTACCTTTATGTGTGACAGGAGAACTATTATATCTTGCCGTGGACCACGACTTCATTTTCAGGATATTTCATGACAAAACTAAAAAATAGCTCATTACTTTTTAGGCGTAAATCAATGAGAAAGAAAATTACTAGTAGACAACAAGGAAACCCTGAGATCATATGCATTAGCCTGAATAGTCCTGACAGGTAAATCACCCTTATTGATGGGTAACCTCTCCAATGGGTTCAGTTTTAAATAAAAATTTCTATTAAATAAGAATTTGTTGTCCAAGCAGATTTTCAGGTAATCCATGGTCAGACATACATTGAAACTTCAAGTAAAATAAATGCTTAAAATATCAGTGCTGGAGTGCTTTAAAAAGCATTTTAAGGCAATGTTTGCTTGTTCTGTGTTTGCTTAACAATTCTGAAAAAAATAGTAACTTTATTTTAAATACTGATTATCCCTTTCTTCTAAATTAACTTCAAATCTTTTGCTCATATTGAATCAAAGTGACTTCAAACAGAAGTCCATTTATTAAATATTTTATTAGGTCTTTCATTATGTATGCTTGTAAAGATCTTAATAGAGATGTTAAGTAATGGAATTTTACAAGTTCCTAAAATTTCATAAATCTCCATAAATTTTCTTTTTATGAGAAACCTGCTTTCATAGCGTCTGATTTTTTATTCATATGCAACAAAAATGTTAATATACTGTAATTAAGCTAATATGATTTATCTTTTCACTCATTATATAAGTTAATTTTGTTCTAAAGAAATCCTGTTTTCGAATTCTCTCCAGCAATGTAGAATTAAAGTAATTATAGTTTGGCGCAGGAAATTAGTCATAAAGGGCCATGATTTCTAAACTAAATGGAAGTTTTCACAGGCTGGATTAGCCATATACTTTAGAAAAAGGGAGAATATAAAGGAAATAATTTCCAGTGTAAATTATTCTTAGTGCAAGAACTCACCTTTTGGGTAGAAATTATTCAGATGATAAGTAATATATTAACAGGCCAAGAAGTTTGAATTTTTTAGTCTATTTTATATTTGTCTTTGTTGTGTGAGATGATTAACATCTCTGGGGTTTTTTGTTGTTTTTTTTTTTTTTTTGGTTGGTTTTTTGTTTAGTTCTGGTTAGTTTGGGGTTTAGTTTTTGTTTGGTTTTTTTTTTTTAATTTAGAAACTATGAAAATCATACCAGTGTAACTGTCATAGTTTCCTTCCCAAATCTCTGACTGATGGAAGAATACAGACAGCTGCACAAGTGTGGATGTACTTATTGAAGCTCATGAAAGTTCTTGCACATAAATTTACTAAACCAATGACTGTATGACAGATTTTATTGTGCTGCTAATGCAATATTTGCAGCCTTCATGACTCATACCATCATTCACTGAGATCTTTGAAGCTTCTGCATTGAAGTAAAGAGATCTTATCAGTGTAACACTGGGCCTGGTGCTGATAAAGTGGGTACTGATGAGAATGAAATAACCACAGCAAAGGATGATTCTGACAACAAAAAAATATAAGGCTTCCTCTATCAACTTGATATTAAGTGCAATGAAATGAACTCTCCTTTGCCTAGAAAAAGCTGGCAACAGAGCCCTAACTAGGAAAGTTAAAACACTGCTAGAGGTCAGAGGATGAACATGATGCAGTAAACCCACAGAAGAGAACAAAAGGAATGGGACTTGGTGTTGCTTGTAATATATTACAAGGTAATGCACTCAAGAACTTAATAAACTACAATCATTGTCATCTACATCTGCAAAACCCTCTGAAATATGCAAAATACATTATAGTTACAGAAATCACTTCAGGAGAGCTGATTAGGACATCTCTAAGGGAAAACAGGACTGTTCATGAAATCTACTTTGACCAATACATTAAATAAAATATTAGAAAAGGGAAGTAGATTACTTTTTTCTTGAGAATTTAAAATCATATTTGAAACTAGAAATCAAGAGAAACTAAAAATGTCAAATTGATGGTGGTTTTTGTTGATCAATGAAATTGAATGCTTCATGAAAGTTAATGCATGATTTTTTTATATGAGAAGCTTAGCATGAGATGTCAGAGAGATGTAATTTCTATACCTCTTCACACATGTATCTGTGCTTGAATAAAATACCCTAGTGCAGAATACAGACATCATCTTCTGTAAGATCACCAGTCCATGACATCAATTATGCAATGAGGTTTCCCCTTGAACTTCTTTCCTCTATTATATTTTCATTACTACATTCAGTGTAGGAGTTAGGCTGGACAATTTTCTTGCTGCCATGATGGATGATTATGACATGTTATGAATAAGAGGTGATTAAATATAAACTATGTGTTGTCCATCAATGCAGTTATTATGGAAGCTTTGATATTAATATATTTTTAATTTCTCACTTCACGGATGAAAGGATCAGCCTATATTAATAGTGCTACATAATGGGATAATTTAGTAAGATACCTGGTGCCCTAATCCTGATTCAGACAAACTTCCCATTAAAAAATGTGGAAATGGCAGTGTGACTAAACCCTTTAGTTTGGTCTTAGACTCAGAGACAATCTTGTCCTATTCAATACAATAAGAAGTTTAATTCAGAATATTTATTCATATTAAATTTTAATCTTCTGTTTAAGGAATATGTTGAAAATATGGTGCACAGATAATTTTCTTCTTGTTAAAAGAAGCATAATTTATTTGATTCTCCACATTTTTGTCACATCCTTTAGCAATAAAGAGGAAAAGTGGGTGAAGAAAGCACCCTAACCAACAGCAAACAGAAACTTGACTTGCCTCTGTGTCTGCTTTCCAGCCTATATAATAAAATCCATCGAAAATCATAATTTATAAATACCCTCAAAGACTGACTTAAAAGATTTGTTAGTTGGGTTTTTTTGTGTGTGTGAAAAGATAAATTCTTTTCCACCTTTTTTCTCCTGTAGTTCAGAAATATTATGGAGTCAGCTACACATTACCTCTCTGCTTTTTTTTCCCTTCTTGAGTAACTACAGTGAATTGTGTTGCACAGAATATGGGACAAAATCAAAAGTATAGTATACACTATCAATATAATCAAAATACAAATGAATGACAGAAAATTTTTTAATTAATTTTGTTTTCAAAATCAATATTTTTATGATATTTTATAGTCTCTCTTTTTGGTTTTATATTGTGCACTTAATGTACTTTGACTACAGAAATTTCAGAAAGTGATAAAATGCTGAGAAGAGGCAGGATTTTTGGAAAATATGTAGCAAAACAAATATGATGTGGTCAGGACACAGACTTTCTTTCCCCAGTAGACAACTCAGTGCAGAGCCAAGACTTTAAAAGAAAGAGGTTTTTAGTTAGACAAGAAAAGGAAGAGAAAGGACGTGTGAAGGATATCTTCAGCTTCAGTGAGCTATGGGAGGGGAAGGAATAGTACAAGGATGATAGAAAAAAAATCCTTTTAAGTAAATGAATGTATTGCAAGGTCTAATTTTATTCTGTGGACAAAATTTGGTGACAACATTATTCACAAAGGGTTTCAGACAGCCTATGGCACCTCAGTGAGCCTGAAGGAGCCTGCAGGGGGACAGCAGAGCAACCCTGGTGACCTTCCTTCTTATCAACTAACTCTGACCAAAGTCTTTCAAATCATGCAAATAACAGATACAGCTCCTTTATTTTCCATCTTAGATTTAAGGAGGATGTAAAAGTAGAAAAGTTTACCATTAGACACAGCTGAACGCAGAGGTAGAGGAATGGCTGGTTTGTACATTGATATGGAATTTTCTTTACACACTATTGAAGAGAATGCTAGAGAGAGAAAGCACTCTGTCATTAGCCTAAAGTGAACAGGTTTTTGTTTGTCTAGGAATGAGTTATGCTTTCCATGATGCTCCTTGTCATTTGCAAATTTATTCCTACTTTGTATAATTCCTGTCGCTGTTTTTTCCTTAATATTATTCATTTCACACAAAATAAAAAATAAAATGCAGAAACAGGGATTATAAAAGAAAAATAACTAGATTGAACTATTTTATTTATTTCAAAGAAAATGTTTTCAAGCTATTACTGTACTTGGAAGAAGACTAAACTGAGAAGAAGGCAACTTGGAGGAGCACTTGGTGGGCATAGGTAAGAGACCTAGAACTCAGAGAAACTGGATATTGTCTTACCAATAATTTTGTTGAACTCACAGTCAAATCTCTAAAATAACAGAGCACTTGAAGAAAAAACAACACACAAAAATTTAAGCATATAACATATATTATCCATTTACAAAGTTGCTTTATCTTCACAGTACACCAATCAAATTACTCCTCAGTGCAGATCATTTCAGCCAATTTAAATATAAAACATTAATGAAGTCACATGTGAGGGGCCAACAGGAATGCTAAACAAATCTGGAAATCACAAATAGACTCTACTAAGTCTCAATCAATTTTTGGTTAATGGTATATTAAGTAGGGGTAATTATTCAAGTTAGGGGTTTCTTTGTACAAATTACATGTAATGAGCTTAATGTAGATGTGACATAGTTCCTTAATTCTAGCCATTAAGGAAAGTAGATTTAACTCCATTAAGTAACCTCACTTAAATATGACAATAGATAACTGTGGTCATTAAACTAATGGCATCTGTCATCAACATTGATGTTACCACTATGCCATGCATGTTTTCAGAATAAAGACTCAGTCAGTATTTCTATTATAAAATGATTTAGGAGGTTGTAGTGTGGTTATTTTAAGTAATGGCAGAGGAAGAAGAATTTAGTCCACCCAAGATAGAAGTTATTGAACAAGGTCTGCACGAGTAATGTCCAGGGGAAAGTCTCTACAGTTTATGTGCATGTGGCAGAGTAGGATGGATTTTGATAATGTAAAACTGTGAAATGGCTTTTAACACATATATACCTGCATCAATCTGTGCTTTAGAAAAACTGTCATCACAGAACTCCTCAAAAAGCCTTATAGAGATGAAACCTGCACTGTTTAAATGCTGTCTCTTTGTTCTGTTCTGAGTTCCTAGTCATCTTCGAAAAGAGGTTTCCCAGTATGAAGTATTTGCTCCTTACACCTACAGACAAGCACTTACACATTTCTAAACAGCAGCTAATGGCCTTTGATGGGAATATGAGTGATGTCTAATAAGTTTGCAAACTGCAAGTAGCTCAGTTAGATATATCCTCAGGGTATATCCTGCTGTCTATACATTCAGATTTACAGAATAACCTGCTGTTCTGTAGCTGAAGTTATTAGCTCAGCTCTGAAGAGGTGCTGAAGTTCTTAGTATAAGATTCATTCTCTACTATTTTTGCACACTCCCTGTACATTCTTTTTACTGCTTCCTCAGTGATTATGTCTTATCTGGTAGGAAAAATATAAGTAATTGACTTTCCCTATTAGTCTGATAGAACTGGTTAGGGTACAGTGAAAATGATACTAAAGAACAGAAAAGATTAATTATGTTTTAAAGCCAGTAGAAATTATATCACTTGAAACCTATTGTTCTACAGTACAGAATGGCATTTTCTGAATGAGGCTTGAGAGCAGAACACATCCTGTCTGGTCTCCCTGATGCCTTGGAGAGACCCCTTTTCCAGCACCTCTGTCTAACCCCTAAGCTTTTTCTGACATTGTAGCAGCTTTTCTCAGCATTTGTGGATGAGATGAGACTTGGCAACTCTACCTGTGCAGGGCAGACCTGTTCTTGGGGAAAGCAGCTTGCTTGCCTGTTCTTGTGCAAGAGTAAGACAAGACTGTTCTCTTTTTTTTCCTCTTGATATTTCAGCACTGGACTTCTCTGATTTTTAGTTTTGTTCCTTTGAATTATTAAATAAAGGAAAAGCACACACACTGCTAGAAACACCACTGGGACATATCATCTATGGTCTTCCCTTTTTGCATTTCCTTTTGCCCTTGCTCGGGGATTCTTAAAAGGATCTTCCTCTCTCCTGCCCGTAACAGTTCACTCCAGAGAGTGCAGCCTTTCTTCTACAGGCAGGGCCAGTGAGAACAGCCAGGCTCAAAGTCATGAGCCAAATAAAGTATCAGTATTTTTCACCAAAGGAGGAAGAGGGGAAATTGATACAGCCTTTGGGGTGCAGTAAGTGCTGAACAGAACTCTATGAAGAGACTGCTTTGCTTAAGATCTCTGGGCAATTCCTGCTTCTTTCTTGTGAGCAAGTAGGGAATAATTTATAATGCAATAAGAAAGTACTGTATGTTCTTTAAGCTTTCTTGTAAATAACAAGTGAGAGACTGCTGGAATAAAACTGATATAGCTAAGAACAAACAAACAAACAAAAGCATAAAAAACATTACAAACTATTTAAAAAATCAATTATATGGGATAAAAATGAAAATAACAGAACAATTTATATATTAGAACAATTAAAGTGCTTTAAGAAAGAGGAAAATCATTATTTCAATGTGGTCAAAGCCCTGGTTTTTTTCCTTCTTAGCTGCTAGGCAAAAGAGCTAAAAATCATGATCAATGGAAATGGAAACTTAACAAAGTGTTTTCACTTTCTAATATATGATGTGAAGTAAGCAAAAGAAAGGAATGCTTTATTGATAAAAATCAATACAGGTATGAAAGTAAACATAAGCAAAGTACATTTAAGTGGACAAGTGAAGATAATTATAGCTCTAGACTGCTGAAGAGGTTACTGTTGATTTCTGCAGACAGGACTCTGTGGTACACAAGGTACCACAAACAGCTTTTCAGATGACGATTTCTTCAAAGGTAAAATCCAACGTCAAAACTTCTGCTAATCTACCTCAGTCTGTGAAATCACATGTCATAAAATGAAGACCTAATTATAGTGTTTTCTATCAAAAGTTTGACAGCTGACATACAGTAGATTTAAATACAAAAAAGAAAGACTTTATTTTACAAGTACAGATGAAAATTTAATGGGAGTTTGCATCCTAATTTGCTGCTACTCTGGATGATGTAGCAGATGTCTTCAACACACCTCTGTGTCAGTGAAATATGCCTGCAAACCTCAGTGTGGTGTGTGCAGCCCATTAGCACTGCAGCCATAACAACAGGGCATAGCAAAAAGAGTCAGTACCATGCCAAAGGGCATTGTAGACCTCTGCTAGATCCCAAAAACATCATCTTGGTGCTCTCTGAAACATGGTTTCTTAGGTGTTTTGCATATGTAATCAGTAATTCTGTTTCAGATATAATTGGACTCTTCAAGAGATCCAGGGGATAGCTGGATAAAAAAACCCTCTTCACATAATTTTCTAGGTGTCAAAATCATTATTGTGGAAAGTTTGAAAGAAGGCGATGAAAACTTGGTCTTCCACTTGGTGTCTTCCCTCTCAGTGGCCTTCACAGCTGTCAAGATGCTAAAGATAATATGAGATTCAACTGGGGCAGTGAGGTCTTCCTGCCACCAACCCTTGCACGTAGGGCAGTAACCACATATCACATAAAAATACCTATAAACCCTTCAGGTTTACGTCTGAAAAAAGCCTAGTAAATAAGCAGCTCTCCTAGAGGCTAACAGGATGTTAGGATAACCTCAACTGCTCCATCTTTGGAGAAAAACACCAGGTGTATCCTAGGTAGTCAGATTTACATGGCATGTAGCCATTTTGAGCTGTCTTTATTCTTCAGCTTTCCAAAGAATTTATCACTATGGTCAAGAACCACATCCTTTAAACATTTTACAGAGTCAACTTTACAAGGTGGACTATGTATCCACACAATGTGTTTTTTTAATTTCTGATGATAAATCTCATGGACAAGGTGAGGGAATGGTCAAAGTGACTAGTTTAAGTTAATTTACATGAGAACTTTTAATAGGGATACTGAATATGGGTTTTATAGATTATAAACCTTATGCAAAGAGATATTAGCCTAGTTATATATAAAGATATATGGATTTGAAGGGGTTTTATGCTGTTATTTATTCTGGTTTAGGTCAGATGCCATTTACTCTTGGTTTCCTAGAGAATATATCAGTATAGGAATAAAAAGCATGAGTCAAGACAGAAGAGGCTTTACAGTAACAGAACACATGAAATCTGAGAAAACAGGAATTATTTGAACAATAGGTGTAAAAGGGTACCATTATTATAAGTAGTAAACTTCAGAAACATGTTTAAGGAGGTACATTGTAAATATTGTTTTAAATATTCTTGGATAAAAATATTGTCTTCTAAATTTTTAGAACTTTGTAGAAAAAAAGCAAATAAACAGGGTTTTAAAAGATATTGTATAGCTGTGACTCTTAGGAAGGTGGACGAGTCAGTGTAGGATAAAACAAATGCCAGGAGTATGAGATAAAGTATTCAGATAGGTGAAAAATCCACGTTTCATAGTTGGTAAGGCAGAGCTGGAATGCTGGGTGAGCAGGAAAGATAGTCTTTTAAAAACTGATGGATTTAGCAAGTGACTGGATGCGAAAAACAGAGCTAGAATTTGCAAATAATTGTTGCCGACTTGGATGACCAGAGGGAAAAAAATTCAGTTGCAATAGGAGAATAAGATCTAGAGGTAAGGAGGACAAATTTTAGAAACTAATTGATTGATGAATGCTATGAATATTTGATTTTTGCGTCACATTAAAAAAACTCCATTCTAAAGAACAGAAAAAGTGCAATAGACTGACAGTTACAACTTGGTACTTTTTCCTCTCATTTGAGATTAAAATGAAAATCTGTCAGATTAAAGATTTTTTTAATCTCTTCATAACAGAGATTGAAACTTTTCTAATCATATTCTTCAATAAAACAAAATCTATTTTAACAGATGTTTTAGAGGAAAAGAGATTATTAAGCAAATGTCAGGTCAAATAAAATTATGTGGACTATCATATGAATATGGGAAAATGTTACTTTTTTCTCTTTAGTTCCATTTAAACCTTTTTTTTTTTTTTTCTGTTGTTTCAGTCTTGAAGTAATTCTGAAGACCCCTTAGGTGGCCCAAGGATTCTGACCTCTGTGTTCAGTGCTGTGGCAGTAGCAGAGTTTATTGCTGTAGAGACAGTGTAGCAAAGCTTCTAGGGGGCAGAGTGGTTTTAGGACACCAAAAAGAGCTGGGACATTGGTTGGAAGGACAGAGGGGTATCAGAATAAGTGATTCAAGGAGCATGGATGTAAAAGACACAGGAGAAAACAAGGTCTCTGAGAAGAAGGGACTTGGGCATTATGTTCCGGCTTATGGGATGTTTGGCTCTCTCTGAGGCTCAACAGATCTCAAACTATGCTCTTCTTCCCAATTTCTTATTCTTTTCACCTGCTCTCTCCGGAATTCTCCCTTCCCAGCTGCCCCATCACAGCAAAGTCAGCCTTGTCCCAGCAAAGGCCCCACAGCTGCCAGCTTCGCACATGTCTAAGGCAGAGAAACCATGAGTGCGGCCAAAGTGACTTTTGAAGATACTTAAGTTCTTCAGAATGTATCCCTTGGGGGATTTCTTTTGCATTGAAAGATTGAGGATTAGGGTTTAAAATGAATCAATTAATGATTTGCTTAAATTATTTTCAATCATTCATCCACTTCAGCAGGTTTTACCAATTATTGGGGAAAGTAATGGTCCCTTACAGTTAAAGGTGAGTGTTATTTGTGATTTTCTCCCTAACCACATTGGTTTCCTGGATAATGACTGATAGCAGAAGGGAGAACATGAGAATCTCTGTGCAAAATGCAGTTATGATTACCTCCTGCTCTACTTTGCACTGAAGTAATTAAATACTAGCAAGACTGTGAAGCACTTCTAATGTAGTATTAAAGATAAAATATTATTTTGTAATAACTTGAGTTGAAGTTTGATAACTATTCACACATCTGAAAGGCATTTCAACTCACAAAATAAACAGTAAATACTATACCTGTGGCATTTTAACATTATTTACTTACACTGCAATACTTTGAAAATGCAAATTGTATATGTTGTTTAGTGCAGACATCTCGTTCTGTCCTGTGCTTCTACACGTGATATGATGGCAGACCCAGACTGGCTTGACAGAAAAGTGCCACATCATAGGTCACGTGTGGAAATGGTAATTGGGACAAGCAAACACTAAAAAGATAAATTCCAAATTCCAACTCATTTTAGAATACATATAAATTTGATCTGGTTTTATCTGAAGCTACTAACAGTATTAAATTGACAATACGTGGTATAAGTTAATAGCAAGAAGAATAACAGAAAGCTAAAACCAAATCTAACATTACAGTCTTTCTGGCTGATACAAGCAAATTTTTCTCCCTATGTTCCTATAATTCTGTTTCTACTTCTCCCTAGAACACAAAAATCAGGAAAGGCATAAAAACGTAACAAGCCTATTTCATTGTTCCTGCTGCGTAAGCTGTGCCGGGTCTGTCCAGCCTGACAGCCTGTTCTTTTTTGCCAATATTTATTCCCTTTTATTTAAGATTCTGGAATTACTTCCCAAGTCAACATTGGATGAATTTTCTTCATTTTCTTCCTTTTCTGTGTAGAGATAAAATCTGTTAGCAAGAGATTTGTGGGTGACCCACAAGTCACACCCTTGGTTAAAGCGGGAAAATCAGTATTTTCACTGTTCACACTATGTTTGAAAATGGTAAAACCCCCACCAACCACAAACATTTAAATAACTCATTTTTTGTGTCCAATTCCACTGAAGTCTGAGATTGCCTCTGAACACAGAGCTCCCAATAAAAGAAAAGACCTGCCAGAATAAAACTGGCATTTTTTTTACAAAAATTTCATTTTTTTATTTTCTGCAGTGTACTTTGGCAGATTGAAATAGCACCACTGATATTTGTACCTGGATGTTCTTAGACCCACAATTTTGCTGGGCCTGAACTCAGACTGCTTTTAGTTTATCCTAGATATTTGTGTTTACATACTTGCTTTATATATCTGTTCAGTAAAAAATGCCTTTTCAAAGGATTACTCAGCATCTAAGATCTCTCATTTGTGCATTTCATGGAGCTACTCAATGATTCTGTAAGTCCAGCAAATGATAAAAAAAGCACCATTTGATGATTCTCACTACAGCAGTATTTATGACCTTCTCATTTATAAAAAAAGGAGACCAAATCAGTTCCCATGTGTAGTGGGGAAGATTTCATTAATATATAGGTTAGATGCCCAAGAATTTTTTGACAAAAACTGCCTTGGTGATGAGTCAAAATCAGTAGTGTGTCTTTGTGTTGTTATTTTGGCTACGTGTATTTTACGCGTATAAATATTCCCAAAATACAGAATTATTCACAGTTGCTTTCCTAGGGTGAAAATTATGAGTAGGACCTCTTCTTAAAGAGCATTAACAATGCCTGAGCAATCACTTTCCATTCAGACTCAGTGATACAGGTGCAAGGAAGGGTTTATGTTATTAAATTCAAGTACTGAGATAAAGGAAAAATTGTCAAATTCCAAACTCCTTCACAGATCTATAATGTGACATTGGACATGTAACTTCACCTCTCTTCTTAATCTACCATAGAGGATCCAATTCTTTGCTTTTTCATCATCCAAAAAATAAATCCTTTAAACAAAGTGAGGAATAAGAATCAATTCTCCAATCTTCCAGCTAAGCTAAATGTCCGGAAGAAGCACAGTTGTAGAGGAACCAATACTACTAAATATCAGTTCTATACATATAATAAAATTATTTGGGGCAACATTTCAGTAGTTTTACTCCCTTTACTTCACATGATTCACTTTTCAGTCGTGTTATACAAGACCAGGAAAATGTGTGTATTTTAGTTTTTAGGGATGGGGAATCAGTTATCAGGCCTCTGCCAAAGAAAAAGATATAGACGGCACAATTAGATGAAAACACAAATCAAAAGACAGTAAATCTTCCATCTCCCCTGAATAATTGTGGCTGTAAAATGGCTTAAATATGAAAATTTCTTCCTAGCTGAATTAACTGGGCTTTTTGAACATATTGTTAATACCTAAAAATCTTAATTAATAGCTGAAAATTACAGCATATAGTAGATAGCATTTCCTTAGAGAAAAAGAATATGCTTACAGTCTCTGAGACAAAAGTTAATCTCTTTCCTCCCATATCCTCTGTCCCTTAGCTCCCTGAGAACCCTGACTGTGATGTGGGGAGCACAGTGTGTGTCCACCTTACAAGGAGATGATGAGAGTGCTGTTGTCACCCTTAAGTGACTACCAGCTGCTGCTATCAAATCAAAAATGGCTGGAAAAATTGAAAGGGACATAAGAAAGTAATCCCTTCAAATTGCCACAATATTTACTGGAAAGAGAGGCTTTCAGGGGAAATCAAGCATGTAATCCTGTAAGGCCTCTGCCCAGCCATAGCGCGAGCACACAGGGGCACCTATCGAAATATGGTAATGATCACAGCTCTGCAGCCCAGGAAACAAATGGAAATAATGAAAACTTTTTAAAAATAGGGAGAGATTCACTAGTCAAGCCTTTTGCATGAGCTCAGAACAATTGTTGCTGCTCATAATTAAAAGCACCTAGCTCTATATTTTTGGTTTCTATGTAAATTTGTTTAGAACTGAGATGGCAAAAAACTCCCACCCAACAAACACACATATATAGAAATAGTCACAGCATTACCATGCTGCATAATATAAAAAACACCCATTTTATGGCTGCACAATTTCCTTCTCATAATGCTGTGTGCCAGCAGTAACAAATATGAAAGCAGATCGATTTAAAGTTCAAGTTAAGTTGCATGAGTTTCCCATGGTGAAGCAATTATTCCCTCAGAGGCTCTCATTTTCTTTATCACACCATGAATTCCTCAGGAAACGAATGTGCAGTTTCTACCATGTGGATACTTGTATTGCAACAAAAAACCTCAGAAACAGTATTTAAGGATAGACATTTTTCTCTCTGTGGAGGCTTCCTAAATTTGAAGTTTGACCTCTCTACAGTCAAAAGCATTTACTCTTGGCAAAATCGTGTTCCTATTAATCTAATCTAAACCATCCATTTCCCTTTAAACTCAGAACTTATTTATTTCTCAATAATATAGGTTAAACTTTTCAGTAAAAGCCTGGGGTGAATATAATAACTCGACATATATTGGGGTGCACTGAAGTAGCATCACCAATATTTTATATATCTAAGATCTGGAAATTGACATCATTCCTGAACCTTTGTATTATTCTTTGCTGTATCCCTCTGAAATGCATGGGAAACATTGATTTCAAACCTGCCAACAGGCTCAAAATCCAGCTTCTCCCTTGCAGCACCTGGCTCTTTGCACCTTCAATCTCCAGCTGAAGACTTCCTGGAGCCACGACTGGGAGTTTGATCTCCATCTGGTTTTTCCTCTCTCTCATGTGACCATTGGGGAGCAGAGCTCTGCAGATCTGCTCTGCCATTCCACAGCAGGATTACTCTGCAGAGGAAAAATCTTTACTGAAACCCATCAATTCCAGTTGCCATTCTTGTGGGTATTCCACCTAGAGTTTGGTGAGAAGGAAAAAGAAAAAGATAAAAAAGAGAGGGGAAAAAAGAGAGAAAAAAGATAAGACTAGGTCTGAGAATTTCACATTGCAAATGCACATTGCATAAAAATGATAATGGTTTTATTTCCAGTTTGATAAAGATATCCTTGAGCATCTTCAGTGGACAAGAAGGGCCACAATAAAACTTCTGGTTAAAAGAAACTAATATATTACAATAACAAAATTGATTCCTTTAAGTTCACCATTCCTTAGTTTTTCTTCTAAATATTATTTATTTCGTTTTCTGTCTCTTTTTTAATTTAGTTGCAAAATGCCAGAAAACTCATCTGATCAATTAATCAAAACTACATTAAGACCTAAATTCTATTTTCATGCTCACATTCATTAGACCCTATATGAACGCATGCTTTAGAGATTTCATTTTCATGAATCCCTTCTTTCTATAAATTTCTGTGTAAATTTCTATAGGTAGCTGGGCTGTTGTTTTTCCTTGTGGCAAAAGTAATAAATACCACTTCTGCCTAGTGTTTCCTAATGGCTTAGACAAGACTTCTGAAGGCAATAAGTTGGTATGAAATACTAGACTCAAGGGCTTATTTGGAATTTGGGCATGTGAACATGAGTGCTGGATGCTGCAGGGTAACCTTTCTCCCAGTCATCTATACTAAAAGACAAGAGTGGCTGAGGGGTGGGAGAAGCAATCTACTGTTAAATAAAGATAATATTTTTAATCCACTTTTTACATTAAAGTTATGTGCATGCACACACACACACAAATATTTATACACACATAGATCCATTGATTCATTTTCCAATTTTTGTATGCCATTTTTAGTCATCATTGCCTATAGTAAAGAAAACCAAATGAAGTCCTAAATAAAGATGCAGAGAAAGAATTATCACACCTGACAGAGTTGCAGCAAAAAGAGTCATGATCAGGGAAAAGACTGAGATTTTACTGTGACGTGGCTCAGTGTCAGTGTGAGCACAGGAGGACAGAGCAGGAGACACTCTGTGGAGACAAGAGGGAGACAAGCCCAATGAGGCAGAGCTGCAGAAGGCTGTGAAGGAGAGAAGTTCCAACCCAACATGGCAAAAGACAGGGTCAGCCCAAGAAAGATATTGTCACCCTAAAGTGTCATTACGTCCTCAGTATTGTTTGAATTACTTCAGCAGAAATACCACAGGTGGTATGCCCACTTCACCACCACTTAAATAATTTCTGAGAACAGACATTCTTGTATGTCTGTCACTAAAATCAGTGTTTGCTGCTGAATAATTTCTGCTTTATTATTTCAGCCATCACCTACTTCTGGGCTTCAGAATTAGGACTAATAAGTGTATTCAATTTTCTACAGTAGGAAAAATTAACATATTTCCTTCCCTTCAGAAAGAGAAGAAGTTATTTCCACACTTTCCATGTAAAAGAAATTTAAAAAAATTCTTCAGGAAAACAAATATTTCAACTTGGTTGCATGGCGATGAAATTCAACATCTTGCTGCTCCCTGGGACAATTCCCTGCCACACATGAGCAGCATCCCCAGGAGCTGCAGGTGAACGATGGGGCTCAGCTGCAGGCACTAGGAAGGTTTGCCATATCTGATCTACAGGTCATAGGTGGCCTGAAACTTTGTTTCTTTGAAATCTGAACTCCCAGCCAAACTCTGTGCTGGTGAAAGCTATTTCCCACAAAATGAATCTATTTCCATGCAATACTTTAGTTTTGACAAAGCATCATTCTCCACATGGAAGTATGCTGCAAAATTCTTGACAGGGCTTTTTCACAGGACTGAGCTCTATAAGAGTAGATATCTGTGTTTGCATCTGGGTTTTGCAAGGGAACTTACATTTTGACATTTTTCTGATACTTACTAGGAAAAATAAATCTTCCAGGAGTGTTATTTTTTCTTTTAAAAGAATATTTATCAGCTGTCTTACACCAAAAGTATAATGGTGGACAGATAGGTCTTAATATGCACCAAACCATAATTTTATTGCAAATGTAAATGATAAGAGACAGAAAGAGGAAAGAGCATGTGTGTCATCTTGAGGTGCAGCTGAAACTACAGCTTATCAGCAATTTGATAACAGAACTGGTCAGCCAGCAGTGCTCACTAGCTCATGACTATTATCTACATGTTTTCCCATTTATTACATGCCAGCTGAGGCCAATTTTCAGCTGGGAACTATAGCAGCTGTCTCTGTGGAAAATAAAGGAATGTCACTTTAAATTTCTTTGCAGCATGACAGAAATGTCAGCTTCATGCTGGAAACATACAGTGATACACATTTCTTCTGACCTGAACACATTGCATCAATTCATGCTCATGAAAATGTCATTTTTGACTTTTTTTCCTTTCTAACCAATTTCCAACATAAAAAAAATTCCTCTTCTAGCTACATCACTGATCACAGTGTAAATTTAACACTGTCCTCTCATACAGTATTCTGACAGCTTTAAAGATTTTATATTTTTGATAGTATCATTTGCCATTGAATACATTTTGATAGAGAAGATGGTAAATAAAGAAAAGGAAGGAAGGAAGGAAGGAAGGAAGGAAGGAAAGGAAGGAAAGGAAGGAAAGGAAGGAAAGGAAGGAAAGGAAGGAAGGAAAATCTCTTTTCTGTGCTCTTCACAAGCTTCATCAACAGTTCTCTGTTTTGCAGTCTGTTTTCTCCTCAGTCTATATAATCACACAAGCTATTCCTGTTTGTCTTATTTTTGGCCATTGACATGTTTGATCAAGTGTATAGTAATAAAATATTAGAGATACCTGATCTTTTAATAAGTATTTCTGGAATAATTTGCTTATTCTTCTATCATCAGCAGCAACTATTCTGAGAGAAGTTAAGCTTGATAAAGAACTAAATTTCTAGTCTTATAATAAAATATTCAGCTCTAAGCTGTTGGAAAGAAACACAAAAAGGTCACATTTCATCAGGCTTTAATTTTCCATTCTCATTTTCAAAGAGACTCATCTCTGTATTCTTCACAGAAGTATAAAGCCCTGCCTACCTCTGATAATCCTTTTATGCTTTCACATTAATATAACAGAGTACAGAGAATTAATTATTAAGTACTGCTTATACAGTGCTGTAAATATACACTATGTTACAAAACTTAAGATAAGCAATGGCTCAATTCCTAATGAGCTTACTATAATTAAATTTATTCTTGAATCTACATATAAAATGTAGCTAGGAGTCAAACCACATGGGAAAAACCTTTAAGCCAGGTAGAGACACAGATGTGAATCTAACTTGTTCCTGAGTTATGAAAATTAACAGCAATTGTAGACTGGTTAACTATTGACTCACCTAATTCACTGAGTTTTTTGCAAGTATCAATAAAATGTGAAAGTTGCATGTTATACATACACAGTGGAGCAGAAAAACTGACCTGAGATGTCTGATGGTCCATAATCCCTGTAAAGTGTAAGCTTATTTTTTCTTTCAGATGAATATGCTGGAGGTTAAAAGTATATGATGGCACGCTTAGCATTGTAGGCACATTGTTTCAAAACAAGATTCATTCTGCCTTCAAACTTCAAATGAAAAAAATCCCCTTCCCTGCCCACATTAAAACTCACAGCTGTGCTGTAGTTGTATGTTTCTTTGTTTGAAAAGTGGAATCCTTCTAGAAATCAGTTTATAAATTAACTGTGTGTCTTTCTGGGACTGTTTATACTTACAGGGAGAAGGTATAGAAGATCAAGTACAAAAGAACCAGAATAAAGAAAAAACATAAAGAAAAATCTGTAATGCTGAGTCTTGGTCGTAAACTGATATTTAAGAATTTACTAGGTACAGTAATGTGTATACCCATTAAATACCCAATAAATATTAATAATTTAATTGTTTTCAACATTAAAAGGAGAAAAAAAATATGCCTCTTATTCCCAAATCCGAATGAACCTGTTCCCAAATATAACCTCACATATTGCCTTTTAGGTTGGCAATCATTCCATCTCAATCTCACATATGGGAAGACTTTCATCACAGGCAGATGAACAACTTCCCAGGAAGGAATCCAGTCTCTTCTCTGCATCATGCCCACGAGGTTGCCTGAGGTAAAATATGTGATTGGGAGCTATCTCTAATTTCATGATGTGAACAGAGCTGATCTGTTTATAAAATAAAATTTACTTTCCTTTGGTGCTTCACTCACTTCACTTGGGGTAACTTTCGTCCTTAAATGTCTGCTTTTTGGGGTTTGGGGTTAAAGATGAAGGCACACAACCCCTTGCACAGTAGAAGAAAGGAAGTGGGGTCACATCTCAGTGATCAGTTTCCTTTCCAGTCCCAAGTCTTAAATCACCTGGGGGGATGGTTTAGCATGGCAAACCAAGCAGCCACGCCTTACAGCTGCGCTGCTGGACAGCCTCGGGGTTGGGCAGATAAGGGCAGGAAAGGTGAGAGTTTTTAATCACAAACCACAGCTGTCTTGATTCTGATATAAATCAGCACAGGAGAGACAAAAGTCTTTGTACACATATACTATCCATTTTACTAGGCATTATGCATCAGCCAGAGTGCCAAGGGAAAAAATCCTAATTGTTGGTTTCAGCTGTAAATCTTGGCAACGTACTGTTAGGCAGGGATTTTTGAAGGCTAACCTTGAAAATACAGGAATATATTGTCCCACTCTCCTTATTGCTCATATAATTTCTGCAGGAACCATGCAGTATTCTTTATTTCTAGTGGATTATCTCTGGTGGGAGAACCTCTAGATTCCTAGTGTTAAATACAAATTCATACATTTCTTGTTTATTCGCAGCATATGTTCCTTGGCTGTAATACATGACACACACTGTGTGTTGCTTCCATAAAACAGGTGCTACAAGGAAGACAAAAAGCATGAATTTATCTTTCATGTTAAAAATACCTGGAATAGCAGAAAAATACTAACAGAAGAATGCTACATGCAGAATCAAAATATCTATCATTTTCTCTGACAGTGGCAATTGAAAAGCATGTATGTAATGAACTGTGATATAAAGATGGACCCAACTTTAAGAAGTCTATTTTCAGTTAAGTGTGTTTTAAACCACTTAACTTGACTCTTTAGGATTTTGTATATTGACTGTGCACTAATATTTAATTCTTTATTTCCTCAGGAATTTACAATATAATAAACTCTAAATCCAATTCACTAATTTAAAATAACTAACCTGACATATTTAGGCTGTTAGATTTTCACAATTATGAGGAATTGTTTTCTGAGAGCAGATACTTTTGCGTCAAATACTTTCTTGTGTTAGCATTAATGTTGTTATTACTTAAATTTCACTAGCATTGATGTGGATCTCCTTGAATGCTTGTTTGTAATCTTTTTTGCCTTCAGCACAGAACTCATTCTGCTAGTCTAACAGTTATAGTTTATCTGGACTGCCATGATTTCTCACAGTGACAGACAAACTGGTGGGGTCAGTGATGTTTTGACTACTGTTAACCAGCAGAAGTGTAATATAAACTGAATGTTTTCCCTTTTTCAGAGATGGGCCAGTATAAACCAATGGTCACATTGCATCACCGTTAACCTCTTTCAAGATGAATAAGAGTGAAAAGAGCTTATGTTTTCATTTTTTCATGGACTGATTGATTAGCTGGAGGAGTTGTAAGATTTCTAAGAAACAGTCTATCCAACCTCTCTTGATTCATCAAATCATGACAGGCTTTTTCAAATGGAAGCAGAGACAGTTTATCTCTTTGGGTAAGAGATCTTCATGTGAACTTGACAGGGAGTATCATCACAGTACCTCTCTGAAAGCTTAGATGAATTATAGTATCTGACATTTCACCAAAGCTTGCTTTATATACTTAGAGGATTTTTTGCCTAGATTCCTGTTATTCAGCCTGATTTGAAGAAATTTTCTGTGTGCAAAAGAGAGTGGAAAAAAGTTTTTGTCTTCTTTTTTGAAAAAAAGAAGATGCTGTTTAATCTGTTGTTAGCCATTTCCAGCACTGTTACAGCCAGAAGTCAGTTTTTTATCAGAGACATGATGTTTCTTCCTGTTCATACTTTAGCTGACAGATTAACTCCCTATGTGCATTGAGCACATACAGGACAGTTCTAACTAATAAAACTCCATTGTGGCTCCTGTACACATGGAATGTGAGCACCATACCAGGAGTGGAAAGCTCCAAGCATGGGAGTCATGGGGAGGATGTAAGGATTTTCTGTATCCTTAAAGGAGTGGCATTTCTGTCCAGCTTCCATGAGATAAAATACTAAGAGCTGTTTCAAAATTAAAGGATGTTTTCAAAAACAGATTATTTCCTTCTCTATTGTTCATTATTTTTATAAGGAGCACACCCTGGGAGCTTGCAGGTGGTACCAGGAGCTCTCTGAGCAGCTCATATCCCTTTGGTTCAGTGCATCACAAGATTAAGCATGAACAGCTGACCATGCACCTGTGCACATCCTGAGCACAGGAATCTCACAGGTTTCAAGAAGAGGAAGCAAAATTGAGAAGGGATTTCTTATGCTCTGTGAATTTGTGAGAATGGATTTGGTCAAAAAAGAAATCCAATGCAATCTGAGTCAATAGTTGAGGAGCATAGAGGCTAATAATAGATTTATAACAATAGATTTATAATAACAGATTTATTTTATTAATCAGTCTATTAAGCATTCTACTAAATATTTTTAGCCCAATAAGACAAAAGAAAGAAAAAAAAATAGTAAATAATATAACATATTTCAAGCTCAAAAGCCTTCACTATCTCAAATTCTGAAATTCTTTTTAGTGGAAAACAAAATGTTCTCATGGGCAGCCCAAAACTCTGGAATTACCCTTCTAGATATCCAGTTAATGCATCTGTTAAAAAAAAAATATTCTACTGTGGGAAAAGAGTAAACATGATTAAACTAGATGATGCAATTTATTTTTCATCCTCATTATTAAGTATATTTTATGACCTGTTTATTATATGCAATATATAAACTTTCCTGAAGATAAATGAAATTTGCACTTTACATATGGGGGTGTAAGTAAAAATGATACTTTTTCCATTATATGAGCCAGGACTTGAATCTTTAAATTTTTGGAGAAACAAAATGAAATAAAGCCCCTTTCCAATGTTGCTTACCATACCATATTCTTGTGCAATTTATCCATACATAACATAACGATAAAATTGAACTTTGATTCCTGCAATCACATCATACTTGTTTATTTAAAGGTCAACCATTACTCTTGGAAGTAAACCCATTAAAATATTGTGATGTAAGGATGTAAATTACAATGCGTCTAAATGTGAAGTTATTACTTAAACATCAAATGACACTGAATACGTGACTACAAACTAAATAAGATTCATCAGTGTTCAGCTGGAAAAATCAGGATCAGAGAGTGAGTATGATTTTTTTTTTGAGCAGTCTGATAGAGCTGGGTCTGAAAATTTGAAAACTTCAGGAGATTGTGCTTCAAAAAAAAAAAAAATCTGATGTTTTCTGATAATCTGTTTCCTTTTCAAGATACAGACAGTCATCTGAATGTGGACTGGCTTCAACCAGCCATCTCAAAATGATTTATATAGGAAAATTAAATTAAACAAGGTCAAAGCACCTCGGTGTGAAAAATAACAGTCAGAAAAATATATCTACACTGTATCAATTTTTAATGTTTTCTGATTTTATCCTGATTGCTAAGTGGATATATTCCTCATCCTTCTCATTAAAACAACCTCACTGGAAAAAATGAAAAGGATTACATTCAAAGAGCATGGATATAATTGATGCCTGAAAGCAAATGCAAAAGATAATCAACTGTCTTAGGAGAAAGTCAAGAGGGTTCCTCTCTGAGCTGCAGCAGTGGCTCTGGAAACTGAGTTTGCAAGGGACCAGAAGGAAAGGCAAGCTCTGAGTGGAACAGATGCTGAGACAAGGTCCTTAAATGAATGAGGGAATGCAATATCTGTCATCAAAGTGTGAGCTACTAGCGTGTGACCTATTTAGTCTAGTGAAACAAAGGCTGAGAGAGGATAATATTGCTGCCTATAAAACCTTCCAGAGAGGGGCTTAAGCTTTTGGGAAGAAGATCTTCAAGCAAAAGGATATATAGAATCATGGTTGTGAATACATTTAGACTAGAAATACAGGAACAGTCAAGGAGTCAGAGCTCAAAAATGCATTTATTTAGCATTGAACATAAAACATAAGAGGAAAGCCTTGCATTACTATAAAAATGCTAAACAAAGAAAACAGTTATTTTACTGTGGCAAGAAAATCTGTCAAACTATCATGCTGAGATCTTTGGTTTTGGTTTTTCCTTGAATACTTTAATGCCTTATTTTGGCCATTGAAAAGGAGAGTTGTAATTAGCTGGCTAACATGCTTATCATCATCAGACAAAAACACACAGCTCCTGTCTGAAATTAAGAAGGAAGAGCATCAGAATATTTGGTTATTTTTTCAAATGGCCAGATTTGGTAAAATTTACCAGGCTACTTATATATGGAAGTTTTCTCTAAGAACTTAGGCAGGTGGCTGAGCTTCCAAATCCAACCAATCTGATTATATTTAAAAGTAGGGGTATTGTATTTAAAAAGCGAACCTGGAAAACCAAGGCTATGGGTTTGATTGGCTTACTTTCATCTCCTGGGACTAGGAAGTGTTACAGAAAATTACAAGCTGTTAATATCACCCAGACCAGTGACAGATATACTACTTGCAGCTAGTGGGGAGTGCAACAGAAAATATTGTAGTAGATGTGCATGTTTGTGTGATTGTGAGTGCTGAGAGTGTGTGTGCATGTGAGGTGGCAGGGATCTAAGGGAACAGTAGCAAAGGAAACAAGACAAATGAAGCTTTCTGTCTAGGTAACATCCCCAAGGCAATTTATTTACTACTAATTTATTATACTTTAAAAAAAGTCACTATCTTTTAAAGCACCTTGTCAATTAACTCTCCTCTTTAAGTTCTCAGGTTGCCATTTGTCCCTCTCTGTTGAGTTTGAGAGTAAGCCAGCAAAATGTCCATTGGCAGACACTGTGCAAGGGCAAGGCAGAAAAGAATGCCATGGAGCATTTGTTGGTTTTATTTGTCAGCTCAGAAAATCTGCCTCATTTAATGTCCCTGGGACCAGGAGCACCCAGCTGAGCATTCAACTGAAAAAACCTCAAGAAAAGCTAGGCACAACAGGGTGTCCACCAGTTTAGGTGTTCAGTCCCATGTCTGGGAGGGACCTCAGAGCTAGCCAGGGAAACTCCCAGTGGGGCTACAGCATGAGCAGAGCCTGTGTGGGTCTGAGCTAGCTTCTAAGTCTGAAAAATTTCCTTCTGCACTGGGCACAAGAGAGAAGTAAGGCTCAGAAAGTTTTCACCAAGTGTTACAGATGTCTGGTGGGGATGGACATCACTACCCCCAAGGTAAGAATCAGCCTGGATGGAGATTGTAACAGAAGGTGATTAACTGCCAGCATTTATTTGTCAGGAAAAAGTCACAGAAAGCCAATCTGATTTGCTTCTAAAATTAGCATAAAGAACAGGTAAATAAACAGATCATAGACATATACATAATGTTAGTAAGATTTCAAACTCTCTTTATTAAGACCACAAAGCCCAGACAAAACTTACAGGATGTGTGCAAAACCATATTGTAAAGCTGTTTTTAGTGACTGTGCACAAATATCTGTTTGGCATGTGGGTTGTATCACAAATATTTTTCTATAATTCAGTTGATGTAAGTTAGGGTAGTTTAATTAATTGCTTAGATGACATAACCAGTTGTTTCACATGTCATATTAAAATTATCTAGAAAAAAATAAAGGCTGTGAAATAAAATATGTTGCAGTTTTTCATAGAATCATAGAATCATAGAATGACATTGGTTGAAAGAGGCCTTAGAGGTCATCTAGTTTTCAGTCCCCTGCTGTGAACAGGGATGCTTTTCACTAGACCATTTAAAATGGAAATGTGAAATTTCCATTTAATATGAAAATGTGAAATTCAATCTATAGACAAGAAAATTATTTTCATATATATAGGACGGAGAATGAATAAACAGCTTACAATACCACCAAATTCACCAGGAGAATTTGTGGCTTATATTGTACCAGAAACTGAACTTAAGCCAATTGAGTCTGACTGTTGCAAACATTCAAACACCGTGTTGGCATGTTTGAGCAGAACACCTGAAGTAAAAGAAAATAAATAAACTGATGTGGTACTCAGGGATCCTAAGCCAGAACACTATTCTTTGTTTTGATCACTGTATTTTACAAGTTGTGTGGTGAAACAGAGTGGAAATTTTACAGGGTAAAAATCCATTTCAGATCTAGGTAAAATGTGCTTGTTTAGATTATTTAGTCTATAGCTTAAATATTCTATTTAGTCTGCTATGTTCAAGACTGCCTGTTCTCGCAGAAATCTGTATTTGTGAAATTGTTTTAGCCGAGGAGAAGGAATGCACTCTGCTAAGCTGGTACAGATAAGAAGAGAGGCCCCTTGAATTCTAGATAAAGAAGGGAGCCAAAGCTGAAACTGCAAGAGAAGGACGAGATGACCCGACCAAATGACCCAAAGATTTTCTCTGTACAGAGGACTGATAAATTGTAAAATGAATATGCATGAATCCGTTGTAAAATTCTATGCATATGTACGAGTGAGAGAGATAAAAGGAATCTCAAGACTCTCAAAGGTGCGCATGTGTTTTTGAGAGAAAACTCCCACACATGCATCCAGCGCTGTAAAATACATACCGGCTTTACAACCTTGACAAGTTGTGGAGTTTTTCTTTTTTCCGCAAATCAGTGGTCAGATAAGAATAGACGAGATGGAAGCAATAAAGATGCTCAGGTTGTCTAAAAGAAAGGGAATGCTAAAAGAAAAATTTGAGAAAACCAGACATATTTAGGCTAAAGAAAATAAGATAAAGAATATAGGTGATATTATATAAAAGATTCATATAAAATACAGATAAAGAGAATACAATTTCTTCATTTATACAAAGATGGAAAAACATTTTACTTGATGTAGCAAAGACTGGAGTTGAGGTTAAGAATTAAGAAAATTACCCTACAATTACGGAAATAGATAATTTTTAAAATCTCCAAAATTCTGAGATTTTAATAATAACTTAAGCAGATATTTTTTAAGAGTGAGAAAAATATTTTTTTCCCTTGGGACACTGATGTGCTAAAGTACTTTCCAGAACTTGCTTATGGAATAGAAAAAGGATATTTTACAGTCGGGTTTGATATCCCTTTTCAAATAGAATCATGGTGTTAAAAATCTCAACCATTCTAAGATGGACTTTGACACACGGCCAGACCCTTGACTCATGCCCAAAACTATACCTGTTTTCCAAGCAGGTAATCAAAATTCTTTCACAGAACTTGGTTTGGATACCTACTTTCAGTCAGCTTCACCTAATGCCTGTTGAAGACAATAAAAAAAAATTCATACTTTGGTCAGGTTTTGTCAAGCTTCCTCTGGCACCTTACATCTCAAGCAATTAATTTGAAGTGAGTGTATCAAGTGAAAGAGTGTAGGACTACCCACTCAAAATGTGAATGGTGTCATTTGGCCTGAAGATCACTTCAGGTAATCATTTATATGATGAATGAATATGAAACACGTGAAAGAGGGACTTGAGGCTAAAGGATTTTAAAAGGATTTTGCAAGTGTAATGACCATATCCCAGTGAGTTTCAAAGGAACTTTATTACTTTAAGTGCCTTTGAGAACCCAACGCCACACAAGCAGTGTAAGATTTGTGCTGTAAGACACAGGGTGTGTGTAGTTCATCCTCCTCTTCCTTTGGGATCTGCAGATATACAGAGACCAGCTAAATTCCATTTCCAAAATGTACCAAGTTAGTTCAAAGTAATTGCCCTAGTGCCAATTCAGAAAAGACTCACATTTCTTAAAACTTTCTAAATTGTTGAGGTAAACCGCAAAGACCCCAAAGCTTCCCACAAAGGGTTTTGGAGAATTCCAGAGAGCTTTATCAAAATGCTCTGTCTTAAAAGTTGTTCAGAATATCTTCTCATTTTTTAAACTATTTTTCAGGTCCCTAGTCTGATTTTCTCCCCTAAATATAACTGATAAGTTATTACATTATTTGTCTTAATTCCAATAATCAATAGATTTAGTTACAAGTTATTTGAAGTCATCCACTTTGACTTAATAAAATTCTCCAGCATTTTTGTGTTAATTTTAGATTTAAACTGGGAACTACAGAATGCCATCCTCCTACATTGTATGTACAAGCAATTTTTTGTATTGCATTTAAACTCTCTGTGGAGATTATGTAGCACTTTTTTTTTCAAGGAGCATCAAACATTATTCTTGATTAGACCTTATTCACTTTGATATTGCTTGATATCAACATGACATGGACTCTATGTGTTCTATGGTGTTTTATTTCAGACTGCATGTGATCAAATCTCTTTAACTCAATGCCTTTAGCAATTGAAGCACAACTGATGTGCTACTGGACAACATCTTCCAGTCCTGCTTTGTGCATGAAAAATCCATGTTGTGTGCTCAGATTACTCTGTGATGTGAACAGATGTGAGGAGAATAGAAATTCTGCTCAAAAGTGCGTGCTTCATCTGAAATAAACATTCATGGACAAACACCCTTGGAAAGAAAATTCCAAAGTGCCATTTGTTATTAAATAAAAGAAAAAATACATTTGGAAAACTGTCCAAGGAAAACTAAAAATGAGATTTATGTTTTCATTTGTTCATATATGAAACACATAATTCAGAGTGAAGGGGGATGTGTTGCAGCATAGAATGATGAGGCCATTTTAAATTGAAAACAAGAGTTAGTAATTGCTATAGACATTTTTAAGCTGATATGTGAATTCTGCACTGTATTACAGAAGAATGTAGTTAATGTTGTGATCAGTGGCTGAAAGACCAAGTGGAGATGAACCCTCAGTTGTGGCTCCCAGGGGTCGAGAGGCAGGGATACGTGGGAGTGAGCTCAGTGAAGGGCTCTGAGAGCAATTAGGTGATGCAGAGATTTTGACATGTGAAGAGGTGCTGAGCAAACTGTGGCTTCTCAGCTCAAAAAGAAAGGACTCAGGGGGTTTGGCAGATCTTACCAAAGCATGTAAATACCTGCCTGGAGCAGGGTAATAAAGATGGCACAGCCAGACTCTTGTTGGTGCCGAGGAACAGTACAGGCAGAAAGGACGGGCACAAGTTAAAATATGGAAAAATTATGTTTAAATTTTCTTTTCCATTCTGTGATTTATTGATTCACTAAGTACTTCATTTATTTTTTCTGTAAGGGGAAAAATGTTTTCATGTATTTGCATCCTTGCAGAGTACAGTGTTCAGGAATCGTAATTTATACCAAAAGGTATAAGTTACTCAAACTCAAAACACTTAAAAGTGTATTTTCCAAGAAAATTATTTACAATATTGTACTCTAAGCTAGCACTGCAATGAGTTCTGTCTCTGTGCATAAAAGCTGACTCTGTGATGCTTTGAAGTTTAAAGCATGATTTTAAAGCAGCGAGCTCTCAGCTCTTTTCTCTAATTACCTCTTGATTTTGAGTTTGCAGTGACTGTAGTGTTTCTGAAAACTGTCTTCTACTTGCTGGAAGTAATCTCAATTCTATTGTTTACTAGCATGCATGAGGCTTAACAGTTAGCATTGTAGTCTTTCAGTGGTCAGAGAAATCATTTTTGTAACTAATATAAAACATATTTTTTATATATTTTTGTTAGCTTTCCTTTTTAGCAGCCTATACCTTGCAGCACTATATGAACACTTCTTTTATACTAGTACACATCTAAAGTGACTGAAAGATGTTTTTCTTTATATTTACTATATCCACAAGCTATCATTCTAAACATAACCTCTTGCTCCATGCACTTTTCAGTAGTATTTCTCAAATGTTGTCTGAGCAGCCTGTCAAAAAGGCCACCAGCAAAGACATCAACAAAAATTTAGAGCTTTTTAATGAGGCACTAGGGTGCACTGGAATGGTCTGGAAAAAGTTTAAATGATAACTATTGAATACCACATTTTTTTTTATATACTTCATGTTTCTAAGTCAAGGACAGAAAGAACACTTGTGCATGTATTTACAATAGCTGATAGAAAACAGACTCAGCCCTGACTGAAGTGAATTAATTAGAAACCACATCAATAGACTTACAAATATCAGTTCATTAATGCTATTGGGAAAGAAAATGCTTTAAGGCATGGTACTGTAGAAGAAGCTTTTTTGTTTTACAAAGGTAGTGAAGAATATGCTGAGATAGGGCAGTAAGTTTCAAATAGAAACATTTTATAAGTAATCTTTTTTAAAATTTAGAAAATGTAATTTTCTATCTTATGTAGACTGATTTAAATATTACTTATTTAGTTATGTTTCAGAATAGTGGACTTGCTTATTGGTATATTCAAAACAATGGGATGCCAGGGAAAATTTACCTTTATTCCACAAAAGAAAGCCTCTGTTTTCAGATACACTCATATTATGTATATAGCCATTTAAAGAGACACAAAGAGAAGAGTTCTCTGCTAGATTTATTAAATAAGACCTCAATTCAGAGGCAAGAAAATGCCAGCTTTTAAACAGATTCTTTAATGTAAGCCTATTCCTAATACATGTTAATTTGGACAATGGGTGATTCATAAAATGGCACCCCAACTATTTTAACAAGACACTTGATGTCTTATTTTTTATTTTCGTGGCTTCTACTTTTGTTTTGCTCCATGTAAAAATTTAACCTTTCAGAAAATATTACTATGCAGAGACTCTACAACTAGGAAAAAGTGTTAGGCTTGCCCCTGAAAAGGAAATCTCCCCAAGATGTGTTCGTTGCTGGTTTGAGCTGTAAAACTGATACCACGCTGGGGTCGCCTGCCTGGCTCCTCCTCTGCTCACTGCCTCCTGCCAGCTATGCTGGAGGTGGAGGATTGCACAGGGCACTCAGAGGCTGGAAAGGTGTGGTCCCACAACCTTGGTCACAGAGTGAGAAAACTGCACTTTTCCGGGTCGGCTTGAGACTCCAAGAAATCCTAACCAAAATAATGATAACCTGTCCTTGTAACACTAGGCACGTGCTGGTTTTCCCTTCTTTCTGCCTTTTTTCTTTCTTTCTAAGATGGTTTACTAAAAGGTGTTGGGCTGGCCAGCCAACCAGGTATAATGTATTGATTAGTTAACCAATCCAGTCCAGTTGGATCGGAGTAGTGTATAAAAGCAGAGAATTTTGTAATAAAGTAGAATTCTTCCTGAATACCCAGCCTTGGAGTCTGTGTCGTTCTCTTACCGTAATAGCGACAGCAAGGCTGGTGCCTGCTGCTGACAAGGACACTGGGGAGGAGCTCTCCACTCCACTGGTGCTCTTAGAGGTCTGGCAAAGAGGGTACTGTCTCATCTTGAAAAAAACAAGAGAAGCATTCAATTGTATTTAGTTATTTTAATATTTTGGGGGTTTTTTTGTCTTGTAAAACTAAAGTTGCAATTAGGGATGGAGCTGATGCAAAATCCGGTACCTAGAACTGAGTCTGTGATGAGTTTCAAAAGTAAACATAGATTCTGTGGTAGCAGCTGTTCTCTACACGACCCATGTGAAAAAATCTCTCATCTTTGAGAATAAGAACTGCCACTTTTGACACTCCAATAAAATGAATATAATTAAAAAATTATCAAGCATCAATTTCAGCTCTACCTAAAAGTTTTATCATGAATTAAATAGCTTTATGCTTGTTTTCTGATAACACAAACTTAAGACTAGACTGTCACATAAACAAAAAAAACCAAACATGTTTATGATGGCTGGTTCAGCTCTTTTTCAATGGCATGTAAAGCAATACCTTGTTTTATAACTTTCAAGTCTTGTGAAAGTTTATGAGGAGTACATTCATGTCAAAATACCAAAATTTGGACAAATAAATAATGCAGATCTCATTCCTCTGAGACAATGAGTTTACATTGTAGCTTCAAATTAGAGAGAAACCTTATATTTTAGGTGCCGTGAAAGTATAGTTTGAATGAAAGTGTTAAAAATTCTGTATGTCTTCTGCCTATCTGCTACAACTTGGTTTAGTTTAATTTTAGGAACAAGTATTTATAATTTCCTTGGAGATCCTTTGCTGAAAGATGCCATGCAGTAGCTATTAACTACCATTGCTGAAATTTTCTTTATGTTTGACAGATCACATTCTTCTTTGGTTTTTCATTCTGAAATAGCCAGTTTAAATGGGGTATACTCAAATTCTTGCCATTAGAAATAGCAGTTTTGTCATCTAAGCCACCCCTAAGGGCTCACTAGAGAGATTATTAGGTATTTACTAAACAGAAAAATCAGGCAATTAAAGATAAGCTACAGCGGTTTTCATCTGTCTCAGAGCAGTTGGTACATCAAGGCATTTGAACTCCAGTGGCTGTCTAGCAGATGAAGAAAGGTGATGCAGGGGCAAGGAAGACAGCTAATTAATCCTGTGGCTGTAGGAACTTTTCAAAACCAGTGAGTTACTGCAGACATCATAAAAGGTATGTTAATTTACCTGTGGATCTCCCTTGCCAGCTTGAGTTTTCTTGCACTGGATCTCAGAGGCTGACATAGTCTTGACTCATACTGTGGTGGCTTAAGTTTAATCATAGTCCAGCTTCTAGATGCTATGTTCTAAGAGAATCCAGCAAATAAGGAATGAAACAGATTGGATTTGGGCCTTAACTATCTCCTTGGCCCCAAACTGTCTAAGCACTATTACACAAATTATATGAAATCCAAGCTAACAAATTGAGCAATCAGGTAGAATATGGTGACTTCTAAATAAACATCAGCAAAACTCCTGAGAGAAACACTGCCCATTAATAGCTATCAGATATAATGGTTTAAGAAACAGAAAGAGATGTATAAAATTGCTGCACAGAATAATTCAAATGTTACCATAATTTGCCCTCTGGTGGAAATGTACTGTGTATTATATGAAATTCTATCAATTTGCACAATTTTCCATCACATTGTCATATCATTTAGTGGATGGAATGGATGATGATTACTTTATGAGCAGCTACTCAAGTTTTTGTTTTTTTTTCCCCTGTGTCACCCCAGGATTTATTTACTATGGGAAAGTTAAATCTGCCCTAAAGGCAGAATAATTAGTTTTCTCATGGTCTAACTACTTTCCAAAGAAGTATCTGAATGTTTTACAGACGTAGGGCTTGGCACAATCTGGTCAGGTTTTTAATACCCTGCCTCTACTTAAAAATGGTCTTGGGAAGTAGAATTCTTAGGAAAAAATACACTATATTATTTTCAATTTTAGATGACCATGCACCTGGCTTGGGACGATTGCAGACACACCTGCAGGTTGGGTGGAGAAGTGGTTGAGAGCAGCCCTGTGGAAAAGGGCTTGAGGGTGATGAAAAACTCAACAAGAGCCAGCACTGTGTGCGCAGCAAGCCAATGGAATCTGGAAGAAGAAGAGAAGAAGAGAAGAAGAGGAGAAGGTCAAGGGAGGGACTTCTGCCCCTCTGCTCTGCCCTTGTGAGACCCCTCCTGGGGCACTGCATCCAGCTCTGGTGCCACAAAACAATAAGGACATGGAACTGCTGGAGCAAGTCCAGAGGAGGCCACCAAGCTGACAAGGGGACTGGAGCATCTCCCCTGTGAAGTAAAACTGAGAAAGTTGTTCAACCTGGAGAAGGTTGTGTGGAGACCTCATAGCAACCTTCCAGTGTCTGAAGGGACCTGCAAGGAAGTTGGAGAGGGACTCTTTGTCAAATGGCAAGACAAGGAGGAATAGACTCAAACTGAAAGAGACTAGATTTAGATTAGATCTTGGGAAGAAATTCTTTAACATGAGGGTGGTGATGGAAGAGTTTGCCTAGAGAAGCTGTGGATGCCCCTTCTCTGGAACTGTTCAAGGCCAGGTTGCATGGGGCTTTGAGCAACCTGGTCTAGTGAGAGGAAGGCAAGGAAAAGAGAGTGCACAAATTTTCAGTTTTCATAGTAAAATCTGTAAAAGTAAAAAAATCTTGAAAAGGTGAAGTGAATATGAACATAAAGGCATTCCCTTAACAAAAAGATTCTCAGCGAATGAATCAAGTGTCAGGAAGATTTAAAAAAAAGAAAATGTAATCAGTCTTCCTATTGATTTATATTTATCCTTATCTAATTCGGTATACAATCTAAATTTAAATCCATCTACCATCTACTGCTACAATTTCCATCCACTGGAAATTAAAATCTGGTTGTTTACCTCATGCTGAATTATTCTATTTACAGACACCTCATTTATGATTAACCTGAAATTTCAATTGCATGAGCTAGGTAGATTCATTAATAATGCACCCACTAATCCCAGCCCACAGCTTTTAGTGACCTCAGACTCTCTGTGTATGTGCAGATATTTTGGTTCCAAACAGCACAGTTTTTACCTCACTTCCTACTCAGCCCTGTAACTGGCTACTCAGTTCCTAATTATTATTAATGACTCAGTTTACCCTGAGAGAAATATTCAACAAAGCAAAAGCTACAGATTGCACATGGCTCATTAAAGTCACATTAGTTTCAATATTTGAGAGGATACTTCAAAACCATAAATAACTCATTTAACTAGCTACATCATCTTCCTCCTCTCGTGTGCATGTAAGAATGTATTTATTTATTCTCGTGCTTTAGCCACCATCAAATCATAGTCATGAAATTAACTTTTTCATTCTTTTTTTTGAGAACTAAAATCATAGACATAGATTAAAATAGTCTTAATCTAAATGGAAAAACTGATTTGTGAAAAAAATTTAAAAGTATTAACAAAAATACCTTATTTAAGTAGCACAGGTTATCCTCAGTAAATACCAGGTTTGATCACAGAATGGTTGGGGTCAGAAGGCATCTCTGGGGATCATTTATTCAACACCCAAGCTAAAGGAATGAACATGTACTTCCAAGTCCACCACTTGACCTAAACATCTTGGTAGTTAGTACACAGAGGCACAAAAATAGCAAAATCTTTAAATTCAGCAATCTTCAACTTCTGTGGAAGTCCTAAGTTAGAGAAGTTTTCCAGGACAGCCTGTAACATGCCTAAACATGCTTAAAACCAAGATTCCAGAGGCCAGTGTGAAGACTGTCTGGGAAAAAAGCAGAAAATGTCGAAAAGGATCACACAGTTTATGTGTATGTAGTTATTCTTTGGTATTCAGATTCACAGAATGGGTCAGGTTGGAAGGGCAGGGCAGGTAAGTTTTGTCAGATATGGCCCAAATATTTAGACTGTCAACTGAAGCAGATATTACAGTGATTTTAAGCATAAAGCTATAGAAAGTAGTCTGCACCCATGAGAACATTCATGATTGCAGAGAAGAGGGTTCTGCCTCTGCTGGGCTCAGCCTGGCTGCCTGGGACAGCAGGAGAGGAAGTGTTCAGAACACCCACGAAGATCCAGAATGTCAGTGCAGTGTCTGCTCAGCTCTCCTCCACTCAGTTCAGGGTTATCTCTGCAAAAAAACCCTTCCTCTTTCAGGCACATCTAGTTACTTCTGCGTTGCTGGACACAGAAAGGAGAAAAATGACCAATTACTTCTGGAGCCCCCGGGAGGAGCAGAGCCTCACTAATGTCCCTGTGCACCTGGGAGAGTGACAGTCCACTTTATAAGCTTCAGCACTGAATAGCTGCTATGGGTATTTTTTTTCTCTCCGTGTGAACATAAGCACTGGCTGGTTCCAAGCAAGGAGCTGAAGAATTACATCTATTTGCTGTCACTATATGTTTTGTATAGCTCCCAGGAAAGACTTTAATTTGCAACACACAGGCAATCGTTTTTGTCAAGTGGCCTTATTGTGATTATTACATGTTGTATTTGGTTCTACTCACATTTATGGGAAGATCTGAGCCAGCTTAAATGACCTTGCAGTACACAGGATCACATTCAGAGAAGAAAATCTTTTTGAGGAGTGGCTTAGATATTTCTGAACAATTCATCACAGATATATACATTTTCAGTGAAGCTTCTGGTTATATCAATCAAGTTTAGGCGCTTCACTGAAATGAATTAGAAAAGTGTTTCAATGATTTTATTATAGTTTTTTTATGTTTACTAAGGCTAAGTTTTACATTGCAAATTCTTAATTAATATTGCCTTCATTTTATTAATAAAAACACCTTAATATTTTATTAATAGTTGGAAAACAAATAGTGATTTGTTTCAGGCTAGTAACAGAAAAACAATGCCAAAATAACATAAGAATGATAAACACAGGAAAATTAAGGCACTCTAAACAGTACAATGTTTTTTGAATTTTTACTATATCCTACAGTCAGCTGTTTTCAAAAGGTCTCCACTGGAATCCTAAAAACCTTACAGCAGTGTAGTCTAAAATTGCAAATATGAAAATAATACAGGGGCTGGAAGAAACTTTGTGCATGTTAGTGTACTTAAAGAAAACTGTGCTTCCATTTATGACCTTAGCAAGCACAAAAATTCATTTCTATTTATAGCACTTCAGAAAGCACGTCCCCTTAGTGGCAGCAGGGCTCAATGGGAGAATTCATGGTTTAATAGCATAATATGCTAATAGCAGCACCTATACATGGCTGAGGCTGTAATTGTGTCCCTCTGGATATGAGGACCTCGTCTGAACACATCCAAATTGTCCTAGACTGCATATGCCTGGAGCTATTCCAAGCTCATTCCACTTCATAGCTGCTCTAAAAATAAACTCAAGAGTTTTGCACTTCATTCATTTAAAAGCACTCACAGGAGCTGTGCTCAGATTGGGCATTCAGTGATGTGAAGTACTACAGGTCCAGTGTAGCTCCTTTCCAGAGAGCTTCTAGGTGCAATTCAGGAAGGAGGCAATTACCTACCTGCAGAGTACATTCAGAGTGCAGAGAAACTTTCCTGCAAACACACACAAGCCACAGGACCTCAGTGTCTTTGCACAGAGGCCATCACCACCCTGTGATGTCTGTCTCACATGACGAACACACATAGGAATAGCTTACAACTATTGTTATTGTAACATCTCAATTCTCTGCATTTGTAGCAATGTCTGAGGGTTGCTAGCTGAGTAGTTATGCTCCAGTTGGCATTTTAAGATTACATCTATTAAAAAATTGCTACCCAAAGAGGTCTGAGACAAAAGAGAACACGTGAATACAAGAAGCAGAGAGGAGCAGCTCTGGACACTGGATTGACTGCCCGGTGTCCTCAGGTGCAGTGACAGCACACCTGCAGAACAGCCATTACTCTCAAGCAGCATAATTTTAATCTCAGTGATTTCTGTGGCTTTTGAGCTGTTTGATACCTGTAAAAGCAGCATATAGTGTAGTGGGCTCCAGTAGCTGAATGCTTCAAGTGCTTAAAATGTTATCTAAAATATTACTTAATAGAAATGTTGCAGTAGTTCCCAAATGTTTTTCTTAGCTTTCTACAAAAATAAATGAATGCATTGAAATCCACTTTGGAGAGACTCTCACTTTTTCTCATACTTGAGAAACAATTTATGAAGAAACAGGAAAGCACCAATCTTCTCAAACCAGAACAGCAGAGATAAACACTTGATGCACTCTGATATATAGAGATAATGCAGGCTCAAGAGGTACAATATTGGGCATCTAGGTCTCTGAAGTGTGGAATTTTCAGCTTGAGAAGTAACAACCTCAAGTTCTTCCAAGAAACTGAAGGAAAAGAGTTTGAAAAGGGAAAAAAATACAGAGAAAAAACCCGTAATGGAAATTGCTTCTTCTGCCGTAATACATAAAAAGCTGGTTTCCTATCAGTCACAGAGGTGCAAATCTCAGCTGTTCTTGAAATTGCAGGACTCCTTAACTGACAGCAAAATCTGGTCCAGCAAAAATAGTTTTATTTTTTACTGTAGCCACCTTGCAACAAGCACTGTCCTTTAGAAACAAACCTTTGAAACTGAATGTTCTCTTGCTGCTTTTTATCAGAGAAGAGCAGCCCGTCAGAGCTCTTTGCAGTCTCCCAGGGGTGTCTGCAGACATTAAAAGAGATGAGCAGGTCAAGGCACACTGAAACATGAGAAAATCCCAGACGGATCGCACACAGAATTTACTCTAATGTCCTCTTCAGGCAAATGTTCTTGCATAAATCAGCTTCATGCACACCTGCCAGTAAGTTTGTAGATTAAGATATATATTTTTTTTCAGGGATGAATATGAATAGTAAATAATATAAGATAAGATAGCCTGGAAGTACAACCACATCAAGGATTTCTTAGTATTGCTGCTTGCAAGTGGAACATACAAGTAGAAAATGAAATACCACTTACAAAGGGAAGATGTAGGACAATAGTTAAAGCTATATTTGCAAGTGTTTAATATTTGGATTTTTTAAGCCTTAATTTCCCTGGACATATATAATGGGCCTGGTTTTGTGCAGTTCTTTATAAATTGTTTTGACTTGTAGCATTTTCAAAAGTGCTTAGGAAGTGCAGGACTCTTGGATTAGAAACAGACTTAAATTTAGGAAAAAAATGCATAGATGCCTAAAGGATCATAATTTTTGTCAGAACCATTACACTGAAGTCATTAGTGTAAGTGACATAGGAAAGAGTATTCACAAAAGCTAAGTTCAGCCTAGTTCATTTCCCCAGTCACTCTACACAGTCCATGGGGAAGAAAACTTTTCTGGGCTGTTATTAGGAGCAAGCAATGTCCTGTATTAAGGGATGTAGTGACTTCCCCCAGCCTCTGTTCTGGAGTGAGACCAGGCACCCCACTCCACCCCTGGATTTCCCTGAGAAGTAAATGCAACTCCAGCTGTTGAAAGGACCCAAAGGCTCAAAAGGAAAAGGAAATCATGGAGTAGGTGAGAAATACTTTAGATTATGAATGCTGATTGGTGGCAGAAAATTGTGTTTATGTGTGAATGACTGAAATAGAATGTTTGAACTCCCGAGCACCATCCTACTGTCTGCTACCTGCAACAGGTACAGATTGGTTGTGGATTTTGGCAAGACCTGGAACTAAAAGAAGGGACATGCTGAATAGTGGTTAATACTGGACATGAGGCAGAACCACCAGTTCAGATACACTGCACATCTACAAACAGAGTGTTCAGACAGAGTAAAACAAGCTGTAAAATGTAAAAACAAGCTGGAAAACTTCATGACACATAGCTGATGTGCCTCTGCCCAGCTTTCCCAGCAATGGAAAGTGAAGGCTTTAACGAATGTAGGTTTGGAAAATCTGTGAGTGTGCAAAATAATCAAAAAGGGTAAAAGCCATAAGCTTGAAAGGTCTTAAGTAAATCCCAGTATTCAAATCCATACAGGATTTTATTCAGTTCATCTCACCCATGACAAGTGCTCAACATGACGAGCTGTGCAGGATCAACAAGCCTTTCAATCATATTCTGAAAAGTGTTTTCAGAACAAGCTGGAGATAAGGGGGCCCAGCAAAGTTCACCTTTGCTCATGTCAATGATGTCCTGCACTGAGCAGAAAGAGCAGGAGGGAAAGCCTGCCATGCTGAGAAACGTAGGCTGGATTCATAACAAAATTTGCAGTCTTAAGTAGTGTTAGATCTGGTTCTGACATTGGCACACATGAACACATATGTTGTCCTTATTTTGGTTAGTGATGCTTTGTAAGTTTATTTACATTCAGCTGCAGGAAAAAAAAACCACAAAACAAAACTCAAACCAGTGGATTCCCCTTGGTATGGAATAGACATCACATATAAGCAACAGGAACAGTTTCAGTTTCATAGTCTTGTTTTGCAGGGTGGTTTGGGTTTTGTCCTGGATTCTTTGTTTTTGGGTTTGGTTTGGGTTTTTTGAGGTTGTCTGGCTCTGGTTTTTATTTGAAGTTTTCCAGGTTAAAGTAACCCGAAACAAAAATGCTATTAAAGAAAGGATCAGATTTTGAGATGCAAAACTATCACCTTTTGAACAGCTCTGCTACTCTCTTTAGCTAATCCTCTGAGAATTCCACCCTCTGTATGGCTTCCATAATTGCAATGTTCAGTCATCTCAAAGACATTATTTCTGTCTTATTGGCTGAAATTATGCCTCCTATTCACATCTGATAATGGTTCTGATTTTGAATCATACAATTCAGACACTTCACAGCAGTAGCAGCAAGGGCAGAACATTTTAATTATTTTGCAATGCCTTTGTTGCTGGTGTCACTTTATCTTTCATCCCTACACGCTGTTTTTCTACATGCACATCTCACAATATGCACCCAGAACTAGAAATAAGGAAACAACTATGAAATGGAAGTCAGGTTAAAGTCCTGTGTTTTAACCCAAGTGTTTTCTTGTTACCAAACCCACTTCAATGAAGTCTTAAATTTTACCAGTCATTCATTTGTATCTATGGACTCTAAACTTCAATGGATTTATTCCTGATGCAGTCCATAAGAGTCAAAAGAGATGTTAATTCACCCACAATTGGCTGCTATTCTAGTTCTACACCCCTGGTACATTTTTTCTTTTTCTTTTAATAAAATGTGTATACTTAAAATTAACAATTTGGCTTTAGACTCCATAAAAATGTACACATTAATTTATGTGTCTTGTGTGGCTAAAAATGAGATAAAAACACCTGACAAATTAAATTGCTATGCATATGAGAAATGCTATAAACCTGCTAAGAATGTATATATATTTATATATATCTTTCCAAGACAAATACTGGTGTTTAAATGGTCTGGGGAAGGTAATTCCAGGTAGCTTGATCCACGGTCTTAGGAACTTAATCAAAAGCTTTTCCTAATTCTTAGATTGAATCTTTATTAAACTTAGATCAAACCATTATTGAACTTAGATCAATTTCTTCCCTAGAGTCTTTAAAGAATGACTGACACCTGCTTTTTGCACACTAGGTTGCTATCTCTTCTTCCAATTTTATTCCCTGTTTTTTATTTTTAAATCTTTATATTTTTATAGAAATAAATCTAGTCCACAACTTTTATGTATTTGTTTACGCTAGGATGTATCATTAATTTACATATTTTTTAGAGTTTCTAGAGTTAGATACTTATTATATCAGTAGTCTAACCTGTTTCTAAGGAATTTATATGTTATCTCTTTCACAACCTACCCCAACATCAGATTTTATTCAGCTAGAATGGGGCTTATCCTTTTGGACAATAGCATTCGAACATTAACTGCTATTTTGCTACCTGTCTGCTTTAAGGACCAGATCCCTTCTTTTCTCTCTTTTATAGTCTTTTCTCATTTGTGTTTGTAAGTTTTGTTTCTCATTCCTAGTGGAAAACTTCTTTTATTTTCTTTGTTAATTTAATTCTTTTGATTCTGGACTCCATTGTCTGAGTGGCCAAGTTTATTTTTTTCCTCTAACCATTTCTTCTGATCTCCTTGAATGAAATACTGCCAAAATATTCCCAGGATGGAGAGAAATCTTTTGTACAAAAGTTGACTGACACAGTTTTTATACACAATTTACCTACCTGGATGTAGCCACGTTATTCCTCGAGGGAATTCCCAGGAGGAGACAAACACAGGCAGGGAATACAGGGACACACATGGTGTTTATAATCTCTGACCATTTTTTTATGCATGGAGCTCAATGGAATTTAGGTCCACTCATCACTCTGCTTTGCCCTTATGTGCTTACACAGTGCAGAAAACATCTTTCTATCATAACTAGCAAATGCCACACTTATGGCTGCTGCAGCTGATCTCCTTGTTAGGAACAGTGTTACATACATATTTTGGCTTGACTTTGGTGTATCCATGAGCTTTCTCTGCTGAGTCATTTATTTCCCATTGTCTTGGTTACATCAGTTTTCAGTTCAGTTTATGGTGGCAACAGCTTGTACAGCCTCTGGTGCATGCTTATATGATGGGAGTGGGGGAAGCTAAACGCTCAGAGGTTAAACACTGTCATGCAGAGGATCATTCTGCTGTTCTTCAGTGCTGTGGGTTGGAGACTCACTATAGGCATAGGTATAGATTGCCATTATCAAGTCAAAAATGTTAGGCTAGCAAATCTTGCATGTCTTTGCAATAAGAAAAGTCAAAACTAGTATGTGGCAATATGAGGTTGTATAGACAACACAATTGTCTAAGGTTGATTTAAATTTAATCTCAAAGTCAAAAGCATGAAATCTATCTCTTCTAAAAGTTAAATTAACACATATCTGAAATATTTTATAGTGACCAAAGTATAATTTGATTTTGCTTAATTTTCATTAATTGATTTTGCTGGAAAAAATCCAACTCATATCACTTGGGAAATCTGCCCTCTCAAAAAGACTGAAGATCTGAGAGGTATCAATGCCTAATAAAATTAATGGGAACTGCTGATGTTCTTGGAAACAAACCCTGTAAAGTTACATTACCTTAACTTACTGGGTTTTTTTTTTTATGTGTTTTCTATTCTTATTAGAAGGTCCAGCAGAAGGGCAATATCCTGCAACACAGCAAAATTTCATCTTCATGTGACAACTACTTTGCTCACAATTACTTTTCCTCTTGGAAAGTTATTCTACAATGTATTGAACATTGTCAGTGAACTGGGAATGGGACTGTGAAGTATTATCAGAGAAATATTTTTTAACATTGCCTTTTATTGTATTTGATGCATGCTATGAAAGACACCTAATTTTACTAAAGTTGGAAAAAGAGCTTGGATTTTTACTCCAAGAGAGAACGTCAACACCAGTAATGAACTATTCTTATAAAGATTCTTGAAGTAATGCCTTTGCATATCTTCCAATGTCCATCAATATCTAGCTGTTGGGAAGAGAAACACTGAACCAAGATGAAAATCTCAGAGCAATATTTATGTGCCAATATGTGGGACTAGGTTGTGAGTGAACAGAACACAGCCCTTCCAGGGGATGCATCATTCACTCATGCAGATTATTAGAGAAACACCTCAGGAAGAGCAGCCCAGATATCAGTGTGTTCCAGTGTCCTTGGCAGGTGACCAAACAGCTGCTACATCTCTAGTGCACAGCAGTGTCAGCTCAGCCCAACTCTTACCACAGGCACAGGCTGATACGGAATTAAAAAAGGTTTTTTTCCATTTAAGGCAAATTTCATTCTCCTCTGATCAGCAGCAAAGGGAGCAGTTAGTGTTCAACAGACCTTTGAGTTTTAGAGGTAAAGACCTTTCTCTGGCCTTATGCAGCTTATCTTGGATTCCATATATTAGTACTTAAAAGTCCATTAATCCTAACTGAACGTGCTTTACTAGAAACTTTGAAATAAAAAGGCAGGATAACTGCTGAACAAAACAGAGGGCACAGACTTCTTACCTGATATTCCCCCTGACATTTCAGCATCCAGCCTCTCTCAAACCATGTAGCTGCAGCAGCAGAGATAGGGAGATATGGAGTGACTGAGTCACCTCTGACATTTATTTTGAGTCATGAAAATAATATTATGCATTTACAGTGCAGTAATTTTTCAAATTGAATTTATCCCTGTGGACTTCTCCAGCATTCTTCTTATCAGGTGATAAGACTGAGTTTTGTTCACATTTATTTTCCAGCCATGCTTCACAACCACTTGAAAGTTTCCCATTCAGGAGGAAGAGTTTTGCTAGGGCACATGGACCAGTCAATCTATCCATGCCAGTGAACTGCAGGAAAGGCCAGCAAATGGTTCAAGGCACTGGTGCTCTGGTCCAGCAGTCCATCACTGAGAGAGCAAATGCATTAAATTTCGCTTAGTACTGGAATAAGTGAGTATACACTACGTGAGGAAATACCAACCCGCTAATAAAAAAGAAATAATTTTGGTTTAAATTCCTTCAAATTGCCAGTTGGTTTTCACACTGGGTAATTTTTTTCTGTTAATCCAACAGCCACTACCAGCAGTAGGCAACTGATTTCTCCAGCTAGTGTTTTTCTGTAACTGCTCTGAATTAATTCTGCTCATCAATTTATGAACAAATTCCAAATAGGCAAGAAGATGCCCCAATGATCTGAAGCTTTGCACAAAAACTTGAATTACACAAAATCCATTCTGCAGTATATAATACCTAATATAATACAATCACAATATATTGCAGCCATGAAGTAACAAGAATTTTGATTTCACATGCAAAGAAGCTGTGAAAGTCCTGTTAAACAGACTTGCTGCAGTTTCCTAGTGTCTTCCTTACTGATTAATTTTTATCGCATCTCTGAAGTCTTAGAGCAAGAGTTTTGATACTGAATTTTTGATAGAGCTCTTTCTCAAGATTTTATCCATTTTTTCTTCCAATACCATTTTCTGAGTCAGGTTCTACTTTTTGGACGTAAATCTACAGCAAACATTATATAATCTCCTATAGCAGCTGTGTGCTGTGACAAAAGGCAAGAAACCAGACATCTATATAGCATTATGTTACCCACTCTAGCATATGTAAAACTTGTACTAAATGAGGCAAATTATCTACTGTTTGGACTAAAGTTTTACAAATGTTTTGGTGTCTTGATGTTGAAGTTCAACAAACTAATAAATTAAAAGACCACTACATTTCTGGACAGTACAGCAAATATCTAGAAAATATCTTTCACTTGGAAATTTTTTAATGTCTTGGTTGAACCAAAATTCTTATGATTTATGGATCAAAAATGAATTACTCTGAAATAAAGATGCATTTGTGAGGCTGGGTATAGATTTCCACTGCTCTAATATGTCAACTGAATCTCTCACGTCACAGCGGACAAAAAAGTCCACCCAGGTCCTGTAACAGAAGAGCAGAAGGCATTCCATGACTACTCTGCCTCTAGTCTGGTTTTGCAGGTTAACTTCTGTTGTCTTTCCTATAAAGTATATATGCAACCAGATTTGGGTAAAATTTCCAATTTTATGAGCTTATTCTTTGTCAAATTTTTATAGGTCCTGTAAATGGACAGTCTTACAGTGCACCCTTTGACAAAACAGACTACAGACACTCTCTCAGGTGATTGAGTAGACGAGCTGACAGAACAGCCAAGGGGGCACAGGGCCTCTAATATTCTCTGAGATCTCTCTTAATGAGCCCTTGACAGTTTCCTTATAGGTGAAATGAGAACTCTTACTGTTTTTCCTGCACAGCTGTACTACTATGGTGAATGTTGGATCACTCCTATGGCTTTTGTGCTTGTCTTTCTATGAAAATTTTCTCATTTGAACATCCTCGAGCATATGGGTCTAAATCTGACTCTGTGTACTGAAACTGTATCTGCATTTCACGTACATTAAAACAAAAATTATTGAGACAATAGTATTTTGTCTACAGGACGAACTGAAAAACATTCTTCTGTATCATAGTGAAAACTGGTTTTCTTTCCAGTGTTAATGCAGGGAGCCCACCTTGTCCACCACGGTGCTCTCCCCAGGAGTGAGATGTCAGCAAGGAGCACGGTGGCCCTTTGTTCTGGCTGGTCCTTGCTGCCCACTGGCCAGCAGAGTGCTGGCACACACAGTGCACAGCAGCTCTGCTCTGCCTGGTTTTCCTCCAGGGTGAGCTCGACTGGGTCAGTGTCACCTCTGCAGCTGCCCATTCTGGGGTGGTTTGCAGAATGGACATTCTCACTGACACCACCAGACATGTCTCATTTTAATGACCCTTGGAGGAGCACTGGAGGTCCACTCTGGGTTTCATACAAGAGTCTAAAGATTTTTATTACTTTTATAAAATGGCTAGAAGAATACAGCACTAACCTGGTAGATCTAGGCTAGTCAGAAAACACTTAAGGCCGAATCTAGGGGGAAAACAGCAGCTACGATGTAAAAAGATGAGTGCTTTTACTTGTATTTTTACTTGTATTTTTACTTTGTATTTTTACTTGTATTTATATTTATGTGGGAAAGGAAGGATAAATTCCTCTTCTGTCTGGTGAAAGAATAAGACAGATTTTGTAGCATAGGAATTAGGGAATTCGTCTAACAGAAATTATTCTTGTCATAAGATTTAAGATTATTTAATGTAGAAATCAGAACTTCTTCCTAAAAAGATCATATCCAAATATTTGTAAAAAAACGCACAGTTAACTAAACACCACACACAAAAAACCCTTCAGAAGTCCCATTCTCTTTTTTTTTTTTCCTCATGACTATACAAATCTTGTGCTGCAGAACAGTGCAGCTTTCAAAGATGGGGAGAAGCTTCTTCTTGGCAGTAGCCAGGTGACAAGAATATTTTGGACAAGTGGCTGTTTGTATGTTAAATTTCTCAAACTTAAGCGAAATTGAGCCTGGAGAGTGAGTTTTAATTTTCTATCCATAAAGTTAATTTTTTTTTGTGGTATTTCAGGGGACCTGAAGACCCTGTGAAATGATAAATGAATATCACACAGTCTGTGTGGAGACATGAGACTCACTAGGTTAGCACCTGGAGGTCAGGCATGACACTGTGCTAGACAACAATCCTATCTCACCTGTGGGGCAACTACTTTTAAAATAAAAGCGTTCATCCTCCTCATTGATTCCTCCACGATGTCTTGCAAAATGCTTCATCTTATACACGTTCTATGCACACCACCAAGAGGGCTCTGCCTTGTTCTTGGAGTGAATTTGTTGATATACCTAATATCCAACAAGTCCTCTTATCTGCTTGTTTGTTTGGGTTTGTTTGAGTTTGTTTTCCTGCTTCTGCCACCTATATTATCTCAAATATTTCTCAGTTAAATACTCAGGGGTACTCAAAATGTAAATCTAACACAAAGTTTTGATAATGTAATTTTTACCTGTAATTCAGGGATCATTGGACAAAACAAACAAACAAACAAAAATCACCCTCACTGTGCTGGAAGTGGAATTGTATCCCCTCCTTTTAGACAAAACCATGAAAGTCTGAGTTCTATGGCTCTGGTGCCTAATCTATAATAGCAACTGAACACTCCAGGCTCCTGGTGAAGTTGCAATCATAGGGCTGCACCTTCTGTTTAAGGTACTTTTACCACGTTGTACTATTCCTAAATCTTTTTGATCAGATTGGAGCACAAATGTTACAATTCTAATTTTTGCTATTGAACTACATGTGAACATAGCCAGTTTGTTAATTTATGTTGTTAAACATTTTGTGAGGAAATTGCCTATTGTGTTTTGTTGTGGTTTTCATTAATATAATGTAACTCAGCTTTCTCTAAGATTAAAATCAAAGATGAATAACTTTGTGCTCAGCTAGAGCATGCCATTTACTAATTCATCTGAGATCAATAATGCTTGAATGAATAATTTAGTAAACCACTGTGCATCCTTTTCAGCTGCTTTATTTTCTTCCACAAATCACACTTATTTGCAAAAAATATGCAGCATTTAGAGAGCCAGGGAAAATAAAGACTTTCTTTCTCTTTATTTTCCTTTTTTTTTTCTAAGTAAGCAGAAAATTTATTTGTGGTTTTTAATTCTGAATACCTGACTGAAAAATCTTTCAGGAATTTAAAGTCTCAATATTGGCTTTTATTAAGGGACCCTTTGGACTTTTTTTTACTTTTTTTCTTGAGGATTTCTTCTATGATGCTCATTGCAGTCCTGTGCAAATAAATGATTTTGAACAGCAAACGTAGTGCTGAAAAACAAGCAATGTTTTATATGTGCATGAGAAGTGTAACACCATTCTAACAGTTGTCAGACAGACTGATCTTTTGTAGCAAGTCCAAAATGCCTGAAAAAAATTGAACATATGCAAAACACAGTTAGGCCAGTGACCTAAATTAACAAGCACAGGTCATTCCAGGTATTTGGGTGTGAAGCCTCTGCTCAGAATCATTTAAGACTGAAAAGATCAAATTGTGGGATCAAATAGGAAAGAAATCTTTTTCCCACAAAGGAACTAATGCACTTTTAAGGGAGGATTCTAGCTAGGGAGATATGGGTTAGGATGTTTTTTAACTCAGGAGTGAATTGAAATTATATTTCTATAATTATGTTTCTATGTTTTCTTCTAATAATTAGTCTGTGGGCAAAAAATGTGGGGTGAGAGGGGAGAAAAGGCCAAAAGTACTATGAATTTTGGAAAGAGCTTCAGGTAACAAATGAATGAATGGATGGATGGATGGAGACATTAACTCACACAGAATTTTAGCTGTTTTTATTCTAAGACAGATATCTCAGAAGCTTTACTGTATAAATGATTTAAGAAGACTCCTTCTGCTAATGTCACTTCACTGCTTGCCTTGCAGTTATTTTGATGACTTCTTAAAGATATACTTTCAGATTCAGAAGATAATGCAAGTCTCACAACTTTCATCCTCACTTTAAAGGAAGAAGATATACCTTCTAATGCTTACGGCTGCAGATAATAAGTAGAAAGCTGTTCTGTGCATTTCTTTGATGCACAGAACCTAAAAATCTCTTTTTTATTGCCACAATTTTAAGAGAAATCTTTTGGGAAATGCAGAAAAGTTATATACTAGGATTGCCATTTGGGATGCTATGGGACATTTAACCAGAAAAAAAGCCACAAGGGAGAAATGCAGAGATGTCTGTCTGGACCTGAGTGCTGAACAATGTTACCTTAGGACATCCTAGATAGCATTTGATACTACTCTAAGGCAGATGAAGTGACTCCATCACGTAGTGTAATCAGGCTGACACATGCTCTGATCTATTGGATTGACTGCTTAAAGTGATGTATCATTTTTTCCCCTCCATTACAAAAGGAGAAATCTGACTGAGGATTGCAACCTTCACTCTGGCAGTAGTATCTAGCACCCTAATACTTGTGTCCCTTCTGGATCTAGACTATGGATCTGGGAAGGAGAGACTCATCAATGGAGAACAGATACCCTATATTGATGGGAATAGCTTTTGCAGTATTTGTAATTTATTCTGTATTAGAGTCTGAAAACTTTGCCTTGTCACAGATGGTTAAAAACCGGGATGAACTAGGATCTAGTATCCAATGTTAATGTTTTACTTTGTATTTATTAAGTGGAAGGTTATTGATTTGAATTGCATTGCATGACATGTCATTACCTTGTGTCAGGGAATTAATGCAAACGAAATACCTGGGAAGAGAAAATTAGTTTGTTAATACTGCTGATAGTCATAATGATGTATTGATTACATATTATCACAATGAGATATATAGTTATATGCAGTATATTATTTCTACATAGATATCCATAAATATTTTCAATATTGTGTTTAATTGTCCAATTATGCTTTCTGTTTGGAATCAGACTATAGGGAACTTTCACCAGTAAAGAAATGTGTATGGTCTTTTTTTTTAACATGCCTCTGCATTTGTTTTCTTTTGGATTACAGAAATGTCAGAGTCTAGGTGTCCCTGTAGCTGATCCTACTGGTTACATGCTGAGCAAAACTTGTATCTACAAGGGAATTTTGCCTTGGGCTCTTTATGAACTGAGTGCAACTGAACTGTGTTACTGGCAAATTATGTATAAGCAACTTCATTTTAAACTGTGCATTACCCTTTTTGTGTCAGTAACATCCTCTCTTCCTTTATTTATCCATGTTAGACACTCTCAGGTGTGTATCTGAAAACACATTTCATTTCAAAATTGAGGTCTGCTGTGAAATAACGACCAAAAAGAGCCTGCAACTTCTGTGGTGGCAATTTTAAGCCAGTCACTATGCAGTATTCCTTCAGAGATCTACAGGCATAATTGCACACAATTCAGCACTGGGCAGTGTAATTTGGAGGCATTTTCATGTCTCAGGTGATTCCAATTTTTTGGTGCCAGATTTTTTTCTCTGTGAGGAATTCCTCCCCCAGTGGCAGCACTGTCAACAACCCTATTTGTCAGCCTGACTGAGGTATGTACAAATTATTTTAGATTTGCACATTAACATGATGCAGAATAACCTTTTACATCCAGTATCAAGAGATATATTCTAAACACAAACATCTAATTAATGCATCAAGGCACTTCTTACGCAGCCCTTGGCAATACAGGTGATGCCAGATAGAACAGCTCCTTTGGGGTAGCTGTAATCTTTCCATCTCTGGTTTGAAAGCCTCTGTTTCTACTGCCTGCAAATGTCAGATACTAACCAATAGATACAGATAGATTTATTTAGGCAGACATCATAAGCGTCTTGTTTAGTTAGAAAAAAATTCAGGAATCACTGGGGAAATAACTTACAGCTAGTACTAAAACAATAGACCAGAATGACTATTGTGGAAAGATTCTCACATGTGTGATAAACAAGCTAGCTTAGACAACAGAAATTGTCTTTCTGTGCAGCATCAAGCTAAGAATATGGGTAATTTACTTTGCTTCTTGTCAAGATATAGGATGTATACCAAAATTTTTGGTGTGCTAGATTACCATTTAGCCTTCTCCCATGAAGCTAAGTAGGTCATCCCTGCACTAAACTGAAACTACCACAGTAATGATACAACCCAGGCCAGGAAATTCTTCCTAGAATTGCTGCTTGTTTTTTGGGGTTTTTTCCCTCCATTTCTACTAGTTGATTTTGAAAAATCTTGTATTTTTCTTTGACATCCTCATATCCTAAGACTGACATACGGAATGTTTAAGTGATATACCAAATTTACTTATGGATTACCATATCCATGGTAAGAACAAATTTATCTCTGCGTGGTAAAAATATTGGTTTACTTTTTTGTTAATTATTTAATATGAAGCAGAGGGAGGACATCAGTAGCATTTCATATGCTTTAACTGTCTAGTAACAGAGTCCCTGAAAGTTTTTGGCATAAATTATGCCATAATTTTGCAGTGTCAGGTGTATTCCATGACAGTTTAGCAACACCTGGAAGCAAAGAATTAAGATGTTAAGATGTTCTGAATCCAATTACAAGGCTTCAGCCACTATATTTTGGGTGCAATATTACTTAGAAGGATTACCAAAGGAAATCTACATTAACTTGCAGCTCAAACCTGAGAAGTGAGTGCAAGTTCACTGTAACTCGTAACCTAAAGCAATGAATGTCAGTAAATCAAGTGTGACAGATAAATTTCAATTAAACTGATTTTAACTCTCCAAAAATCAAATATTTATGCTAAATTACTCTATGCTTAATGGAGACAGTTAGACAGCCAAGGAAGTGGAATATAAAGAAGAGTGCTACCTGAGAGACCAAAATATGACATTTAAGATAAGTAGAACAAATAATCTTGTCAAAATGCCTGTGGAAGTATGCAGTGTCTGTGGAAACTGCATATGAACATAATTTAGTCACCTAAACATTGGTGAGCAGTGCTATTCAAGGAATCCTTATCAGGATGACATTATGTCACTGATTTGTGAGTAATCCGGCAGTGGAAAATCTGACAGGAGACCTCAGAGTATCTCAGATGTTAGTGGTTGCAAATTATTAATAAACTGAATCAAGGGATGAACTTAAAAAATGGAAATTAGAAAAATAGTCCTTAAAGACTAAAGTAGTTGGAAATACTTAAAAATCTCAACCCCTCAGGTATCAATTTTGGGGTGTGCACTGCAGCATCTTTGTCAGTGACAAAAAGGACAGTGGGCAGTGGGATCCAGCACACTGGCAGCAATTTGCTGGCAGCACCAAGGTGTGTGGGATAGACACCCTGGAGGGTAGGGATGCCATCCAGAGGGATCTCGTGAGGCTGGAGAGGCGGGCCCATGGGAACCTCCTGAAGCTGAAGGCCAACTGCACGGTCCTTGACCTGGATCAGGGCAGTCCAAAACACAGGCTGGACAGAGAATGGATTAAGAGCAGCCCTGAGCAGAAGAATTTGGTATGTGGGTTGTATGTGGGTTGGTATGTGGGTTGCTCAACATTACCCAGCAAAGTGGACTGACATACCAGAAAGCCAAACGTGACCTGGGGAGCATTAAAAGAAGCATGATCAGCAGGGCTTGGTATTGAAACCAGGTGTCTTTAAGGACCCTCCCAACCCCAAACAGTCTACAATTCATGAAAAAGTATCCCATAATATGGTACCAGAGCTATGCTACGATTATATCTGATAAACTAGAGTGAACATAAATTTGTGAGTCAGAATAACAAAGAGTTATATGTTTTAGATTAGACACTTTGGAATAAATAATGACCAGACAAGACAAATGGTCACTCTCTTGCAGATTTTTCTGTAGCGTTTTTGTAAAGGCTTCATGATGGTTTATGCCATCTCAGGACTCAGCTTCACTGGTGAGGTCCATTGAGGAGATCTGGGCAAATAATCATGCAGATTCTTCTTAGTGTTGCGACAAATCCAGCATGTGCAATATGTGGTTTTGTCTTTCCCTCTCTCATAGATCTTCTCTTCTTATTCTACCTTTTCTCTCACTTTTTCATTTCTTTTATGCTCTAGCTGCAGTCCAACATTTCCCTTTCATCTCTGTCCAGATGCAGAACAACCTTTGGAACAGGGAAGATATAGACAAGATATATTATCTCTGATTAAGAAAATGAGCTAGGATTCTGCTCAGGTCTAAACGTAAAGTTTTGAGCAACCCAAGTTCCCTGTAATTAAATTACAAAATTTCTTTGACTGCATGTGGTAATGAATCCTTTGATTGCTCAAAAATTATTTTGATTTCAACAACTGTTGTAAATGAAAATTTATCACAAGTGCAAGAACATCCTCAGCAATATGACAAATATTTCAGGTGTTGGTAATAAACAGTAATGTTAGGAAATATTTGGGAGTAAAATGACATACTTTTGGAGAAGCTTCTGATTTACTAATAAAAAATTCTGCACTGATTGGGGAAGTAGATTTTGAATGAAGATTTTGCAGAGAATTATATTAGGATGAAGAAGCAGCAAACCTAATTAGGGCTCCCAATGCCTATTCTTACTATTTCCTGGAGATGTAGGCCATTAAGGATTATACAGAGCATTATACTTAATTCAACTATTGAATTAATAGGTTTTGGAGACTCTAAACTCTCCAAAATACAGGTCCTAAATCCCTTGAGGGGTTGGTGGAGCTGCACTATTTAATCATTTAAAATATATTGCCTGTTACTGTCAAATATGCTTTGTATTTCTACCACTTTTCAAAAGGACAACATTTGATGGCCTTTCTCATCAGGAATAAACTCAGGCAAGACTGAGTCAAAACTTCAGATTACATCAGCTAGTAGTAGAATTCAGACATCTCTCAGTCTCACCAGGGAATTGACTTTTTCTTGCTAATTGCTTTGGTCTCCTTGATATGGTTCCTGCTGCGCTGCTTATAAGCCTGACTGATATCCTAGAAATGCCTTCTAAATGACTTCCTTATCAGTGACAAATTCTTTTAGCTCCCTGGAGGAACAAGGAAGAGAGTTGTTTTATCCTCTGTTACTAAAACATGAAGATTACTACTGCTTTTCCAAAAATTTACACACCAACTGACCAAAATGCCGCTACTACGACAGTCTTATTTCAATATTGTTTTCCAAAATGAAAATTGTGTATTGTGGATTCAATGCTGAGTCTTACTCAGACTTCTTTGAGAAATGTCAGGGGCATTAAATTAAAAAAAAAAAGTGCTCCAAAAAATGGCAGCATGATATTGCTGAGGCTTTATTTCACTGATTTTTTTTAAGGAAATGTGTTGAGAAAGAAGTTGAAAAGAAAGAAGAAATGGAAACATGAGGTGAGAGGATGAAGCCTCACAAAGAAATTGCAGCTCTTCCTCCATAACCATCCATTTTTCCCTTCATAATGTATCCCATCTTCTTCATTCTGCCTGTTCTTAAAACTGTTTAAAATATTATCCCAGTCTTCCATTTACATTTATTTGCTTCCTGACTGCTTTTGACTGTCTGTGTCCTGGATTTGATCAATAAAACCTGTGCAACTTACTAGATGATCGTGGTGTTACATTATGTTTTCCCCACCTTTTTTTGCTGCAGGAACATCCAAGTTTGAATTCTCCATGAATCATAATGGAGTTCCAGCTTTGGAATAATAGATTAGTAATGACACTGCAAAATATGGCTGTCTTGGTTTGGTAAATACTGGCTGTCTGAAAGGAAAACTTGAGGTTGTGTTGACAGATCAGAAAATAAAGTTTTTAATTGTACTCAAATTAGGCAGTGTGTGATATATGATTCCTTTCACAGTCACCTGTGAGGAAAGAGGATTGATATGTATCAGTGATGTTTGGTGACCACAGGTCACTTTGGAACAGAATGAGAGGTTTTCAGTGACAGCATTGCAGCTAAACTCAAAGGGACCACTGTGATACTCATTGGAAACCATGACAAGAACTTAAGCCAGGAAAGGATTTACCAAAGCTTCAAGCTATGCCTCCTTCATATCTGTATGAAATAAAGTTCTTTAACAAACTCCAGCATTATCCACTTTGACATTTTTGGCTGCACAGAGGGATACTTTTTTTCCACTTGCAGCATAAATGTTTCCATGACAAATGTGTTCTTTAGTGGGCTTATGCCAATAATTTCCCTTGGCTCAGGTCATTCTCTCCCATCTGTGTTCTTGAATGAATTGCCAAAGAGTCTCAGCTTCAATCTCCAGCCATTCCAGTTTTACTCGAAGGGAGAATCCCCTGTAGTCCTTACTGATAAGAAACCATTTTAAAAAGTGAGCAGTTCTGATTGTCTTCAGCAGAGGTCAGTGGTGCAGTTTATTATGATTTTAGTTGTCCCAAAAGTGCATTCAGACCAAGCTTCTCAAAACTGGTTATCTAAACCAGGTGGCCTAAGGCTCATAATCGCTTGTCTTTGAGTTGTCAGAGATGAATAGCCACAAATTCATCACACCAGGTTTACTGATACAATCAGTCCTCTTTAATAACAAGATTTGGGAAGGTTTAGTTACCAATAAACAGTGGAAATTTCTTTCATGTTCTGTTCCTAAGGCATGTACCCAAGTTTCCAGACTCTCACTGGACAAGACACTTACTATTCACTTTCTCTGTGTTTATAAATCTGCAAGATTCTACTGGGTGGAGTGTTAATTTATGTTATGAGGTTTATTAACTCCATCTCTTCTCACTGAATGCAAGCTTGGATTTTTGCATAGGTTAGACTTAGTTTTAGTCCTGATGGTGTTCTGGGGAATAATGTCCACTGGCTCACTTTCTGCATAAGAATATGAGTGCTGGGCAGAATAGTTGCCAGGTGCTTCATCCAGGGGTTTTGGAGAGGCTGACATCTATCCAATAAATAGAAAGGGATTTTAGGAAGACCAAACCCCTCCAGACTAAAGTAAAAGTCCCAAGTTGAGTGCTACAAAGTCTTCCTCCTCTGCTCTTGGCTTGTTGAATCACGTTTTCATTCTCAATTACTGTGAAGACTTCAATGGTCAGCTTTAGATAAAATAGGCCACAACCTGTATAACACATCCAAAAAAAAAAAAAAATAGAACTGCAGTTTATAGCCTGACCCTAAGATAAAGCACAGAGAAATGTAAGTATAGGAAACACATTTGAGACCATCTCTTTCCTCTGAGCAAGAGATCAGAAAATGCAGGACAAGTTTTCTGTGCAGCCTTGAGAGAAGGTGGTGGGCTGGAGGCCCAGGTTCACACAGAGGAGTACCCAGCTGTCCTGGGATGGATTGTGGTGGGGCACTTGCTCTTCTGTTGGGCTGCCTTAGGACCCTTTGGGGCAACGTGAGTCTTTTATGCTTGCTAAGTACAGCCAGAGCAGCCACATTTCATGAGTCTAACAGGGAATAATAATGTGTTTATACAGCACACAAGAGAAAATAACAAATGCCAAAACAACTAGTTCAGAACCCAGGTTTCCTTCTGCCCTTGGGTCATTAGTTTGGGTTCATCTATCAATTCTACACTGCTGAGATAACTGCTGCATGGTAACAGTGCCATGCTTTTTAATTATTGCACCAATCCAAATGAGAACTGAATCTGTCCCATAAACCTATTACACCAGAGTTCACCAAAGAAAATCCTTAAAATCTGGGCTGAGGACACTGAGTTGGCTCAAGGGTACAAGTGGTACAAAAAAGCAGTATATAGACTCTGCTAGAAAATATGCTGGTCTTACCTGGAGGTGTTCATCAGCAAGCATCTCTAGCCCTAACAAGGGATACAGATATTACTGTCTGTGTTTTACAGGAGGGGAAAAATTGTTTTATCAAAGTCAAGAAGCAAGCCTGTGGTGTAAACTGGACAATTTGTAGATCTGACTCATCAGTCCATAGCCATATACAATGTCCTGTAGGCTATGCCAATTCTGCAAACTAGCTGTTAGAGTAGAAAATACTGACTACAAGCACCACAGCCAGCAGTTTTTAAGAGAAAAATCTAAATAAAACATATTATAGTAATAAAAGAAATTAGCAGCTGTTATCCTGAGGCAACAGCAATGAAGCTCTCACAAAACAGGCCTTTATTAGAAGTAGTAACAGTGATCATAAGTTCAAGTTTAACTAAGTGAGCCATTAAAAGTGTAATGCTGAAATGAACTGAACCAAATGACAAAGTAAAGCATGCCTGGGGCAATGAACAGGTTTTTAATTTGTTTAACTTCCATCTCTCTGGTGTCTGGCTCTAAAAAAACGATGTGACAAAAGACTCCTCTCTACATTCTAGTCTGAGCACTAAATGAATTAGTAAAAGCAGCAGCAGCAATGGCACATAGAGCCTCTTCACCTCCCTCAGTGCTAACAGAACTAGTCCTCTCTGGCTTTGTGCCCTGGTTTTCCATTTCTCAGGGAGAACCACAGTCCCTCCAGCCACCAGGGGCTGTGTGCATGCAGTCACAGAGACTTTCACACAGCAAAGACCTGCCAAACCCCATCTTCTGCCACAGCTGGTTGTACAAGAGGATGGTAAGCTCAAATTTACAGAAAAATCACATCAGAAATTTCTTGTGCCAAGTCTTTTTTTAATGTACATGTTCTAGGGGGGAATACTGCTAGTGTGGACTGCTGTGAGGGTGTCACCACCCTGCAGGCACATCCAGACTGGCCTGGCATCTCCTGGACATGGTACAGGCTTATGTCATTCAGAGCAGCTCCAGGATATGCTCAGAAATTGTGACTGCAAAATTAGAAGAGAAAAGAACATTACAGACATTTTCTGTGACATAAAGTCACATTACAGACACATTTTCCAAACTTCTCTAGACCACAGCATCCTGTAGAAATTTTATTCTAGCTTTCTCTAAGATAAAATGGTAGTTGCTTTGCCATATAGTTGTGACAGAACCCTAGATTCATCCATATTTACATCCCTGATTTTAATTTGACTGGGTTTAGCTCCTATAATCCTGCTTTGCTTTTGTGAAAATATAATTTCTTGTTTCCCAAAATATTAATGAGAATAGTACCAGAGAAATAAAGGTAACTATGGTTTTCATATAGCATTTGTAAAACTGCTTTAAATATTGTAAATAGCTATTTCCATCACCAGGCATGCTGGAGAAAGTTAACTAGAAAAAAAAAAAAGCCATAATGATTTTCAAGGATTTGCTGAAGGCAAAAAATTGCATTTTATAAATCAAATTCCTTAAAAATGCTGACTTAGTTTCAAAATCATTTTCTCTACTTATCTTCTGAGTTTCTCCTTGCTGTGCTAGAAATTGTACAGTGAGCTTTATATGAGCTGTGAAAATGGATTTGTGATTTTTAAGCTAGCAAATCTAAACCAAAATAGTAGTTGCCATTTAAAAAAACCAAAACAAAACATCAAAATCCCCTTCATCAACAGCTTCTGAGGTTAAAAACAACAAATTTGACTAGTCAAAATCTTATTATTACAAACATCATTGCACAATGTAGACTCATATTTTTTATTTGATTTGTGAGTCAGTGAAATAGTTTCCTCTTGTGAAGAACTGCATGCTAGTCTAAATGTAAATAACTTCAATAAAATCATTTGTGCCTGGAATCTAGGAGTAGGAAGAAAAAAAAGGAAAACTGATTGGTTTATTACGACAACTTTGTCGTATGAGTTGTTGCAGTGCTTATAAGGGGGCAAGAGCAGCTGTAGAGCGTGTGAGAGCCAGCTCTGCTTATTGCAGTGGCAGGTACAGGACTTGGAAAAATATGGAAAAGAGGCAACAGCCGTTTGCCTCCTGGTCTCTGGGAAGCTGATGTTGCATGTGGATTCATGGATCAAATCCATTATGACAACCTCTATTCTTAAAGCATGTGTGTTAAGTACTTTTTCCTATAGCAGTTTGGATATTGGCATACATGCTCAGCTTTTTTCTACAGGTACAATCACAATTTCATAGAATTTCCAGAAAGAAAAAATAGGAGTAAATAGAATTGTATTTTTGGAGCAGCTGAAAATTAAGTTTAATTTCACTTAAAGAGGAAAAATCAAAATCTTATTAGCCTTTTCATCTGCTGGCTAGCTCATTCGTATTCACATCTTTTCTAAATACTTAGAACTAACTTCAAAAAATTGTAGGCACATATCAAAACCAGAACTTGTTGCACAAATTTTTAAATTATATTTCCCTGTAATTTCTAATGTGTAAAAATGTTCTGAAAAATATTATAAATTTCAAATATTTGCTGAATTGTACTATGCAGAAGAAATGTGCTTTTAACTCTACCTCTTTTTCGTGTACACAAAGTGGTTGTTCAGGTGTGCTACCATTGCAAAGGTCATAACTGCAAGATACAAACCATGCCTTTGCTTGCTGTGGTTAATGCTAAAAACCCCAAACAACCCATATTCAGAGGCTGGCAATTTGTGATGATGCATATGGTGGTCCCTGAAGAAACAGAATTGAGGGAGATCCTGTCTCCCAGCTAAAGGTTCATCTGCAGTGGTAACTCAATGCACTATTCCTGAAAGCAAAACTCACAAGTCCTCACCACTCAGGAATTATTTTCCTGTAAGAAAACTTTCAATTCTGGTCACAATGCTGATTTCTTTGAATAGAGAGAAGACACCATGCTTCACAGACTGCTGCTCTCTTGGGTGTTTTGCCATCATTTAGGGCACAAAACCTTACTTGCAGGGGGCATGGGGGGATATTCACAGCTCAGAGTTTGATGTGTAGGGCATTTTCGTTCTGAGTCTGAATAACTTGGAATGTCAGAAGGCTCTGTGGTCTCCCTGTGAATGGGAAACAGGAAATATTCTTTGTGGGTACAACTGCATTGGTGAGTAATGTCTCCTCAGCTCGTCAGCAGGTCTAGTTCCCTGCTCTGTGCATTGAGCACAAATGCTCTCTGATTTATCAGCCTCCCTTTTTGTGAAGAACCTGTTAGTTTGGATACAATTCACTACAGAAATTGCTCGTATGAGGTAGTATGGAGCAGTCTGCCTCATTTGAGTGCATGCACCCTTCTCCAGATGCTATCCCAAAATATCTAGACTTACTGTTTCAGGTGCTTAGAAGTGAAAAACACCCAAAATCCCATATACACACAAAATAATTATTCCTTAGGATTGCAGAGGCAGCACATGGGGCCCAAATTACATCCAGAGTCAAATATTGTGTGATGTGGCCTACCTGTTTAAGGAAGGTGAGTGTGTGTGGATGAAGAGGGAGTACAAGCTATTCTGTCCAAGCTGAGATGGATGAATTTTGCAGTATGGTTGTAACATGGGTGATTCTGGAGGTTTTACTTTTGTCTTCTCATTTGGCCACATAGGAAATTAAAATGCCTATAAATTACAAATGGGCCTTCTGCAATGTTTTTCTATATCTAATGGAATCCTCTTCTAAGTTTCTTCAAAGGAAGTTGCAATCTGCACAATAATTTTGTTATTGGTGATGTTTTTTACCTACCTTCCTAAGCTGTTGGTTCACTTATGCCTCAAGGAATGCCTGTATTTCTTTTTCTACAAATATCATTTTATATCCTATCTAAAGTAACTATGCATGTTCTCATTATCCTTATGAAGGATTAATCCTTTTTTAATTCCTGCTAAGCTCTTGGTCTGGATGCTGTATTGTGACAATGGGTTCTAATAATATATTATTGAGCCTTTGACTATTTAAAATCCCTCTTAGCCTATGTTTTCAAAGTACATTTCACCTGCCATTTTTTTAATGCAGTATTTACTTTAAAAGAAACACCCACTTCTTTGAAATTCATGTTCAGCCAACCTCCTGCCTCCTGTCCATTTAGATATGCATTTCCTCATTTTTTGAAAAATTTATTTTTTATTATTGTAGGTTGTTAAAGGAAATGCTGGTTTAGAGGTTAAACCAGAGGTTGAAATGCAGGTTTAGAGGTTATCAGCTTTGGGTTTCCTTGTTGGGCAACTTCTGTCTACATAATCCTGAGCAAATCATTGAGGAGTTTTGCCCCAGTGACTCATCTGCACAAAGGGAATAATAACATTTTCTATCTTAAAATGCAGTTGGCAATGCCCAGTGTGGTAGCTGGGGTTCCCTCTAGGTGTAGAAAAAAGATAGTGTCACTACATTTTATAAGTTATTGCTTTGGTTAGATTCATTTTTCCTTCCTTATTTTAATCCTTACATTTTTATTGACAGAGTTGTTTAGTTATATGATTCCCTTGGTGAGGATGGTGGATTTAGACATATGCTAATTGTTATTACATAAAACTCAGCTACTTTAATTAATTAAAAAGATTCCTTTTGTTTCATTATTTCATTTATATATTAATTTCCTTGTGTTTCATGCACTTATGGCTATGTACCACATCACCCAGTGTGGTATAGAAATATCACTGTTTCAGGAAACACCAATAAATTAATTTAAATTTCATCTAACTGGACAATTTGGACAATATATATGTGGGTGCTTCACAATTACTGTTTTACAAAATGCTGAGTCCTTCAATTTCATTACTTTGTTTAGTGATAAAAATTAAATGTGTCAATGTATTTGCTGAATTTTGTCTAGACATTGACAATATAACAATTTTGACAGAAAAATATGGTTGACAGATGACCACTTCTGAAAGAGTTGGAATGGTTACACAGACAAATCATGAATACCATCCAAATTCAAAAATAAAGAAATTGTTCAGAGGAGATAAAAATAACACCTCTCAATGATTTCTCTTCATTTGAACTACAAATCAGATATTCTAAAAAATACATGAAAAATTTTATGCATGAATTGCATTTTTTTTTCATGGGAAGTTTCATAGTGAGGAAAAAAAGGTCTTTCTTCCCCTAGTAAAGTCAAACAGGGCATTCTTCTCATTTGGCCTTTTTTAGTTACAGTGATTTAGTGAAATCATTATTTTAAGTAAAAATTCTTATTAAATACTGCATTTATATTGCAAGGATGGCTCCTATCTATGCCTTTAAGCAGCTTCATTACACTGTTAGTTCTGCTTTGTCAGTATTTCTGTGTTAAACTGTTCATATGACTAATTAAAATGTGATTCTAAATTCTATTTGTTATTGCTTCTATTATCTTTGTTATAACACACCGACATAACATGTTTATGGGCTCTGTAAGCTAATCTAATTTAATATTGTGCTTGTAAGTGAAATGTCCTTAATAGCAACAGCTGCCCTTGGAATGCTGATTTGAATATATATGTACAAACACACACACACATAAATATATATATAAGTCAGACTGCCAGGTTTTGCCTACTTCTAGCCTTGCTGTTACTCCAGAGAAGCAAATCCTTTTGTGGCTGAGGATGTTCATTCAATTAAAGGAAAGAGAACTGGGTACATGATAATCACATCCACTCTATGTTCAATTCAAGGACAAAGGTAAAATAAGGATATAAACAAAATGTAGTTTGATGTTTCGTATTGCTCAGTTTCTAGAAAAGCAGATTCAGCCTTCCTTTTTCCATGAGAATAGTAAATGTATAAATGTGCCATATTTCTTGGTTTCTTGGCCTTTAGCATGGGGGCTTTGCATCTCCATCATCTTTTATCCTTTCTACCAGGCAGCACGGAGTTGCCTTGCTATTTTTCCTCTGTTTATATTTCTCCACTCTGTGCAAGTATCATTGGTGCCATGGATTTGAAATTTATATACAAAATTTAAAATTATTTTGTGTTATAGAGTATACTATCACCAAATCATGTTCCTTTGACTATTCCTACTTAGATAATCAGAAGCATGGATAGCTTGCCCAAAGGGGCTTGCAGTTTTGTACACTAGAGAGAAACTCTGGCCTAAAAAGTTAATTTTCATCATGTTTTGGCAGTAAAATTTCTTCTTAATAACCCAGAGTAATAGACTTTGTGATTAAAGGTTGTTTGGGAGTTGGCAGAAAAGCAGTACTCATAGAAAGCATTGTAAGAATATTTTGGGTGCTTAGAAAATTATTTCCTTTTTTCACAATATGAACATATTAGAGAAACTGCATCTCAGATTTAAAAAAGAAAACCCAAACAAAAAAATAAATTAGTCACATTGAAAGATACAGAAAACTGAGCTTCCACTAAGATTATGTAACACTTTGGTACATATTACAAAGAAAAATCTAGTCAGCATTTATGTTTCTTCTCAAGAATTTTATTCTCCTCCATCGAAGTAAAGAACATCAGGAATTTGAGTACCACTGAAAATCCAGTCAT